>NW_006495273.1:7314109-7338449 GCF_000471905.2 Amborella trichopoda | reverse complement strand
ACTATGGTCGGCCGCAAGCCTGTCTTGCCGGTCCCAAGCCCTGAGAAAGGAGGAGGACAGTGTTGGGTGAGCAGCCAGCCAAAAACTTTTGCCACATCTATCTCATGAATCCTGATCAAATTATATGTAAATATCTTTATAAGTGACCTATGGTCAGACTGAGGGTATGGCCCTTGAGAGAGTAGAATGGTGGAACAAGATTTGTGTAACCGATCCCAAGTAGTTGGCATAAGGCTCAGATGATGTATGCGTGCGTGTGTGTGTTCCATTTTTGAGTGATAACCATAAAGGGGACTATCAGACAGCGTTACGTAAAATTGTTCGTGTTAGGAGAGCCATCTTTATCCAATCTCCAAGCATTCATCTTCCTTGATTATCCTTCTTCCCAAAAGGGTTTCAAGTTCTATGATCTAATGCAATTTCCTATAATTCTAGTCTCGAATTACTCTCAGGCTGCCTCCAAGTCAGACATGACTGATACAATCCAATTCGAAATTCAAGGACTTGAAATTTGTTATGTCCTTTAACAAGCGACGAACATTCATACAATATTAGGACCATCATATCACAAATATTAATTAACAATCTTAAAAAGTTTATGGATATGTCACTACATGATAGATGAAACACTACTCAACTGGATAAGTGAACTCACTATTACAAGTAAAGGTGCACGTTTTCAATTTTTAAAGGGATGCCGCTATAACTGATCCCTCAGCAAAATAACAGGTTACCTCAAGTGGCAAGGATGCAAACATGCCGGAAAAATGTTTTGCTTCAGACCTGTGTCTGCCCAATGAGTTAACGCACAAATGTTCCATGTTGGACCTGTGTCTGTCCAGTGACCCACTAGTGACCCAAATTGAACCGACTAGGCTGAGTCACAACTTATTTGTTGAGTCTTTAAATTGTGATCCAAAGCACCAATATATCTAAAGCCTTGTCTTGTCATTTTGAAAGTTGTTATCTATGGTCATGCTAATGATGCTATGTTGGACATGCTTGGCTTCCTTTTTGTGCTCCCTTTAGGTGGAGACATCAAGGGAGATGCACCAGGTTGCACAGCTTCTTCTATTTTGGATGTCTCCTTTCTTTTGTGTCTAATAATCTTGTTTTAGACTAGGAAAGACTTCAAGGTTTGAATCAATGGCTTGCACAAAATGGCCATGACACTACCAGACCAAATGCCACAAGACTATCCTCTGCAAGATTGAGACCTATTTGATGGTATGTGCCCAAAGGGAAGGGGACCAACATAACGTCTCTTCAGAGACATCCGATAAAATTGGTACAATACAGAGACGATTAGCAAGGCCCTTGCGTAAGGATGACATGCACAAATCGAGAAATGGTCAAATTTTAATCATGGGATGGTGGTGCAGTTGGCGATCGCGTAGTTCTCATAGTGTACGAGTGATCTTGAGATTGAGAGTTCAAGCCTCTCTCACCCCAACCTAAAACAAGCGAATTGGGTTAATTTTGCAAGTCGTTAAAAAAAAAGAAAAGAAAAAAAAAAGAGAGAGATAGAGAGAGAAAGGACCAACACAATGAGATCCAGTTGGTACCTTTGATTCACTGGCAGATATACCCACCATATGTTTAGAAAACGGTCAGTGGTAGTAATACAGGCTGCACAACCACCACGGTTCAAATGATTGACTGCAGAGATGACTCACTGCATACATATGGTTCCTTGCAACATCTGTTATGTCCCTAAAATGCTTCATGCTGACCATCCATTTCTTTACTGATGGTGGATGTGTGCATGTTTACCTCTTCATTTCACAGATTGTATGGTATGCAACATATCCCCTTTTTATAAACGAGGACGGCGCCGCAGTGCTGTTGGTTTATGGGAATACTGAGTTACTGATGACATGATATTGTCGAGAAGTCATATTATGTTTTTTGTGTATACAATGTTTGGATGGACATCTGTGACTAGCGGTTGATGTAAAGGACCTCACTAAGCTTTGAACTATTTCCCTCTGATAAGTTAACACTATAAGAAAGTTACATGTCTCTCTTACAAAAGAAACTCTCTCTCAGAATTCCTTTCAGAGAGAAAAAATGTGGAGCATGATCTTGCCTGCTGTTTAGCATAATCATTACCAAGTATTGCCTGTGACTGCTGCTTTCAAATGTCTGAAAGGTGTTAGAGACTCTCAGTGACAACCTCATCTTCACTGCTGTCACTCTAGGCAATAAACACAAGTACCTAGGGCAAAACATTTCTATGTAATGAACTGAATGCGATATTATCTTTAGAGCACATTGGCAAAATGCAGTCTCTACATGCTTATTTGTGATCTCCACATGCCCACTTGTATTGATGTAGATGGGGATGACTACCAAGAACACCGGATAAACATTCAATATTGCATGCTTGTGAGGGAAAATCTTGTGATGTGGAATGGTGAACAACAATGCTTGGTGGTGATATCATGTGCCAAATCAAAGTATACAGTAAAAGCAGGAATCACTTGTTGCAACAAAGCTTGGTGATGAGACCAAGTGCCAAATCAAAGTGGGTGTGGAGTGGAAGCTAGAGGAGGGGATAGATGTTTGCTAGAGGTTCTCTAGTATGCAAGCATCAGTAAAATATAATATTTAAAAAAGGAGAATTTTTAAAATAAAAGATTTGTTGCACATTTTAAAGTAAGCGATTGCATACAATGAGACCATTTACCTTTGATACAAGGTGGTCACAATTCCTTACAACCATTTGATGTGAAATTTGATAGCTTGGATGTGTCACAAAGTTCAAGAAAATTGCTTTTGAAGTTTGAGCTTGGTCAATGGAATGATTGCAGCCACCCAACTTCACATCCAATGGTCAAGATTATTATGACCACCTTGTGTCAAAGGTAAATGGTCTCATTCTATACTTTCCATTAAAATAATATCTAGATGCAAAAGTTAATATATTAGAAATATATTTATTATGCTTACAAATAGGTTTACTCAAAAGAATTTGAGAGTATTTATTTACTTGGTTTCTTCTCATATATACATCCTTCACAATAATATACTAAAGATATTTATTTGATCATACATTGTATATGGTAAAAAATGAAATTATTTGGCTAAATTAGATACAAGTCCTGCCCTTTTTTTGCACGTCTACCTACACTTCAATTTTTATTTTTAAATGAAAGCATGTGGTAAAAAGAGGGAAAATTAATTTGTGGAAATATAGAGAGAGAAAAGGTAGAGAGAGATAGGAGAGAAATATATAGGGAGAGAAAAGATAGAGAGATAAGAGAGAAAAATCATTCGCCCACTTGTAAACATGTTTTAGAAAGATGAAAAATTAAAATCCCAAAATAATTTGTCACAGAAGTTGGACCCACTGTTCTTGCAGAAAATGCAATTTTGGGAGCATTGAATTCAGAACTTTCTTTTTGACTGATGCAGATTTAAAAATCTTTTCCCTCTTGAATTATTATTGTTTCTTGTTTTATTGAGATGCGTTTATTGCTTTCAATTTTGATGGATATGCATTTATTGCTCTCATTTTTTGATTGACATGTATTTACTGCTTGTTTTCCTTTTAAAATATAAAGAATATGAGTATGTTGACCTATTCATCGACTTCTATGAGATTCGGCTTGCAATCTCCCAACATGGGACTGTAGCAAGGACCTCGATCCCACTCCAGGGGCGCGGGATTATGTTCCCAAAGCAGTACTGCTACCCATGTTACGGGATCCTATTAACTAAGGTTGGGATGTTTTAATCAACTGTGGTGTGGGGATCAAGATCATTCTTTACATGAGTACGTACTAGGATAATTTACTGGCTGCGAAATAGGCAGTGTTCCTTAATTATACATGCGCACTAAGCACATGTAGGTGGAACACCACACTGCTAGCACAAATTCACTAGAATACTTAATGTAAAAGCTGAAAAACTAATTCGCAGACATGGTGAAATCTTTGGGCCTCGTTGCACGACTTCCTTGGCACTAGGTTGGGGTTTAGTTATTACCAATAACATTAAGATTGGACCAGAACAGCCAACCGTTCAGACAGGGGATCTCAAACTGGTGGGCCAAATGAACTGGCATTGAACCAGTGAAGATCCAGTTTGATACTCGGTTTGGCTTGTTCGACCAGTCCAGACCAAATAGGCGGTCCTGATGATGCTATTGAAACAAAGTCCTTGCCCCTTTTTATTTCTCTATCATTTTTTAAACATGTTCGGTTAGTTTTTTTTGTCTTGCAGAGCATAGACATGTGGGTTTTGGTCATAAATGACACTTAGGTGGGTTTCGGGGTTTAAAATGTAACCTTTTAGAGGGGGGGAGAGAGAGGGAGAGAGCAAGATTGGCATTATTTTCTCTTTTCTCTCTTTCCATACCCAAAAACTGTTGTCTGGGACTTTTTTCTTGGTAACTTTCCTAGAGAGGAGGGGGTTTCCCGTAATCCCGCCATTTAATGCATCTCAATACATTATATCTTCCCAGAAGCATCTGAAATACTTAATTGCAATTCATATCCTCTCTCCAAAGTGTCATCATATTTCTATTCCAATGAAAGTGACTAGACCTTGGGAACCTTTGGAGAAGGGAAACACATTTTCTTGGTACCACTGAACCCGTCTCTTAGTAAGCTACCGTACATGTCCCTCAACCTTGGCTACCTAGAAATCTTAACACCAAGAAAGATGGAGAAAAACCTGGATAAGGGTGACACTCTTCTGTTAGGAATTAGATTCAAAATGGGAAATATCCATCTCTACCCTGGACAACCTATAATGCCAAAAGGTCGAGGTTAAGCAAATCCGTGGGAATAGATGGTATCCTTACACCCTACTGTTACCAGAAGTGAAAGGGTGGAAGCCCTTCTATTGGAAAAATCACTGTTAAAGATTTGGTCCTTTTTCTTTGTAGACTAACAAAGGCTGCCAATCAAGGTGGAAGTGACTAACTCTAAATTCTTACTGTATCTCGTGAAACAAGTCCTTACAGAAAGATCTGGAGGAGACATATGAGAGTTACATTCTCGAGGAAAATATGAAAAAGTACTCCAAGACCTTCATTTAACCAACTTATTGTTTGATAAAGAAGGCAAACCCACCAACCATCACCTGATGTCTACAACACCTCCCTAACCTTGCCTCTAGGATTGCACTGCACCTGCAATCAGAACAACATTTCTCATTCACACGTAACAATGTCTTCATTGCAAAGTAAAGAACAAGATTTATAATAGAGATATCAACTTCATCCACGAGTTACTACCATACCATGACTAGGAGATTTTGATAGCATTGAAAGCTCCCCATTTTCCATCCAAGTTGATGGCTTCTCCATTTAAAACATATAATCAATCTTACAAACTCTATATCAGGGGTCACTGCTTATCAGTGTCTCTTTATTTTTTGCTATGCTGCCCATCAGTGTGTCCTTTGCTGTAAATTATGTTTTGATGAAATCAAAATAAAGAAGCATTAGTTATTGAATTGCCTGAGAGCCGAGCACAACAATTACTCATAAGTCGAGTCAACCGGTTTAAAGACCAAAAAGTATCCTCATTTCTAGTCTGCATTGCCTTTTCTTTCTTGACCACCATTTCCTCGTTATGGATTCCCCCTCCCTATTGTTGTCTTTTTCTTCTTTATTACGTCTTTGGACTATGCTCCCTACCCACCAGTTATTCCCTCAAGGGCAAAGAAAGACGAAAGCTACATACAAAGGCGACTATGCTAACGAGGCATTTTCCCCCAAACTTCTTACTCTCCACAAACAACCTTCCTGTTGTCAGAAGTCAAAAACTTCCTTCCCCTTATTAATCTTGCATCAAAATTCTGCCATCCTAACAGCACATACATATAAAGAGATGCCAGGAGCTTGGGTTCATTTTTGAAGGTACATATCATATCTACAAGTTTTAGTTATTCACCCTGATTACACATTACTTTTGAATTGCCCATTGCATATGTAATGAAATATATCCATAATTGTGTCTACAAAACTCCTACTGGTTCTTATCAATTGATCATATCATTGTTAATCCAGTTTCTGGAATGATGTTGAGGTGCATTTAGCTTATTTATAGCACCATTTTGAAAGATTAGGGCCCTCAATTTCATTATGTAAGACACTTCAAGTCAAGAAAGCTTGAGTAGGCTATGGATCAAGTACGATATTATGGATTCCAGGCAATTGCTTGTTTTTTACTGTTGAGTTAGCTAGTGTAAACAGGAAAGAATCTAACAACTGATATTTAATACCTGCCTTACCATTCCTTTTCGTTACTTTGTTTTGTCCCTTTAAACCTCTCCAAGGTAGTTTAGGTTTTGGACTTCTGTAGAGTATGAACTCCTGTCATTTTTATTGGAATATCCTTATGCATGGCTCATAGCTCCATTAGGATCACCAGTCTGATAGACTTGCAATGAGTTTGGATTAGTTCCCATTACTGGTCTGCAAGCTGGTGCCAATTGGAGGGAAGGCCAGTCTTTAATATCTAATTACTAAATTTATATGTTAAGCTTCATGTATGCCTATCCTAGAATGCAAAAATGCTGCCGAGATGCTTCTAGGGCAACATTTATTGCTTTGGTTGAATGGGTGCCATCTTTGAGCTGAGCATGTGCTGGATCAGGCTATAAATCTGGGAAGGATGCTATGAAGAACATCCCTCTGCCATTGGTGTGATGTGTACATTGATTATTTTCTAGATCGTCACTGTATTGTTTCTTGTTGAAGAATCATTTCAACAAAGTTTATCAATAAATTCTGCTACTGATAAAAAAAAATAAATATTTTTTCAAGGTTCAATGGTTGATTATTTTAACTTGTTGGGCTCTGTTTGTGAGTGCATTTCAGCTAGGATTGATAAAATATAAAATCGTTTAACTAAGTCAGTATGAGCATTATCTTGTCTTTTGACATTTTCCTCTTACCATCGACTTATCGAAATGAATGTGAATGCATTTTTCTGCAGCTCTGCTGTGAACTCAGAAACCAATGAAGAGGTTGCTATCAAGAAAATAGGTAATGCCTTTGATAACAGAATCGATGCCAAAAGGACTCTAAGAGAAATAAAGCTCCTTCTTCATATGGATCATGAAAATGTGAGTTCAGATGATGTACCTTTAGCCATTAAATACTTTGCTAGCAAAATGCTGCCAACCAGCTTCAGAAGGGCCATTTTTGCATTTGTACTTTCTGTTTTGCATAAGATTTTTCTTAATATTTATGTTATTCCTGTTTTTTGTGTTTGTTTTCTTTGATCCTTTCTCTTGTTGCTCTCCCGAGATATGAAATCTGATATATGTTTGGATTGGATATCTTGGGAGGACAACAAGAGAAATGATCAAAGTAGTAAAACATGGAAACCAGATATATAATGTCTTTTTTCTTTTGTCTGTGCTCATTGTATTGTAGTGTTACATCTATTGACGAAAATGATTGATACCAATATCTGCTCGACCTTGCCTAGTGAGCCTTGGATTGCATTCAACATCAACAATTCCCCATTGTTGGGATGTCCAGTGTTGTTCTTATTAGCTATGATTTTTTGTTTTAATTGAAGGAATTTTAATTTGTTTTCTTCACTATTTGTTATCAGGTTTTGCCTGGAGGTTATTTTAGTGTTTTCTACCTGTCTCCTATGTCAAACCACATAAATCTGGGACTTTGCCAATCTCGTAAAGCAATTTCAATATTTGAGACTCTGGGCAAATATCTCATAATATTGTAGCCAAGGCGTGGTTACTGAGATCTGCGGGCAACTCAGGCTTTAAGTGTAAACCTTCTCTCCAAAGTGTCCTTGGCTAGTTGTTCTTTCAATAGGATTCATATAGTTTTTTGTGTTGGCATGTTGCACATTTATCGTGCTCTGTTTTCAGGAAGGACAGAACTTACGTGAGGGATCAAATGGTTATAAATTTTTTCATTTGTTGGGATTTAGGATCAGAGCAAGGGTTACTATTATTATTATTTTTTTTAGCAGTCACAACAATAAATCCTCTAGCTACACGAGTGAATAGAATTCCATTCATCTTATTTTTTCTATGGAAGAGTGTCCCAACTAGCAAGTTATCCTATTTCCCAGTTTTTGAAGATTTTTTGGAGAAGCAAAACCTCCTTTGTGTAACCCTTTCTGTGTCATGCAGGTCATATATTTACTAACACCATGCCTTAGAAGGAAGGTTGTGGAGTGTCTGTTCTCTCAGAGTCTGTGTATCTGATTATGGATGGTAAATATTTGCGGATTATCGTTGTTATTGTAACTGATTAGTCTGTTTTGTGTTTTCCTGAAAGGTATGAGGGGGAATTGCAAACAAGTGTCTCTGTAGCAGAATATTTTCGTGATTCCTTTTATTCTTGAGTGTGATCTTGCTTTTTGCCAATTATGGTTGATTTCGCAACTCTTCTTCCTTTTTGGGCCAGTAACTTTGAGTATTCTTAATTGATGGAACTGCATCCTACCCAGAAAAGATCAAGGAGGCTAGCTTTGGTTGGTTGGAAGACAAAGATGCCGCTGTTGTCACATTAATTCTTATTTGACCTGATTTTGAAAAGAATTATAAAGAATGGTTGTTAAACAATAGGCAAAATGTTGCGTGGTCTGTGGAGACTGGTGCATGAACGGCTCAAATTTGACCCTTCACAAAAATTACCAATATTGGTCCGAATTTCTTGGAGAGAGTATACTGACAGCCAAAGGCTGCTTGGTTTTTTCAGCTGGTGCAGGAGTTTTAATTTATCTAAGACTTTTTATGCTTAGGAAATGATGAATCGACCATTTTGAATAGAGGCAGCTGACATATTTCTAGCTTATTGTTGAAAGAAGTGGCTATGTAAAATTTTATAGAGTATAAATTTTTTCTCTTTTTCTTTTATTAATATAACTGAATTTCCCTTACAAGTACCACAAAACAATGTTGTAAACAAAAAATAAAATCCTAAATACAACCTAGGATCTTCTCTTTTTACTGCTAAATAAATATGACTCAATCCACGATTGTAACAATCCCTAACTGTAAATTCTAATACAAACAATGTTCCTGGAAATTGCAATAAATTGAACAATATTGATTAAAAATAAACTAAAAACAGCCAGGAAGACTTACTTGACTTTACCTGGGGTCGCCCCCTTAGGCCTTCATCCACCCCATACTCGATTACCCGACCTATGGCGGACTATTGATCCTATTGGCCTTGCTGAATTCTCTACGTCGGGAAGCTCCTAGGCAATAATTTTTTCATATATAGGCTTTCTGAGGCTTAAAACAAATTAGGGTTTTACTAAACCCTTTTGGACCTATCTAGGGCATGCCACAAGTGGAACCTTCCTTGGTCCTATGTAGGGCTTGGCCTGGCCCTCTTATTTATCCTATGGGTCACATGCCACCCCTAGCTCTTTAGGGTAGTTTGTGTGAAAGCAGTGGCTTGGTAGAATTCAAGGGAGTAAAATAAAATTTTTTTTCTCTTTTCATTTTTTATTTATGTATCTGAATTCCACTGACAAATGCTACATAATACTGCTGTAAACAAGACTTAAAATCCTAAATATCTCTTTCCTTTTACTGCCAAATAGAATAGACACATTGCAGGATTGAAAAACACGCTTTGACTATAAATTTTAATACAAATATTGTTCTTGAAAACTCCAATAAACAAGCAAAGATTGATTAAAAATAAAACCAAACAGCCAAGAAGGCTTATTTGAATTTGCCTAGGGTCATCCCCTTAGGACTTAGTAGATCCCACACCCAATTTTCTGATCGATAGCGCACTTTGATCCTATCGGCCCGGTTGAATTTTTTGAGATGAGAAGCTTCCTTAGACAATACCTCACAGATTTAGGGTTTTGAGAACATAAACAAGATTAGGGTTGTAGACCCCTTTATAGACCTCTATAGGGCATGCCCCTGAAACGCACCTCCCTTGGTGGGGCTGGGCGTGCCCCTCTCTATTATCTTTGAGTGGCATGCCACCCCTAGTAGCCTAGGGTGGTGCGTACCACCCTTTAATGACTAATGAGAGAGAGAGAGGCATGGATGAGAGAGAATAAAAGAGAGAGTAGCTAGAATGTGGTGAATGAGAGTGAGCGGGTTCCCCTTCTTATATAGGCTTCAAGGGCAAAATACAAGCTATAGTACAAGGGGGGCTCTCTTTATGCACATGTACATGTATCTTTTTTTAGGGTTGCTTCTTGATAATGAGCGGGTTCCCTTCATATAGGCCTCAAGGACAGAACCCAAGCACATATCACTATACTACAAGGGAGACTTTCTCTATGCATATGTACATGTATCCCTTCTTAGAGTTTCTTACTGGTAATGCGGCTGTCATGTGTGCATGCTGTGTAGAAGTTCTTTGAGGATTTCACCCTTGCTCTCATAGGTCTATATCCGCACATAAGGGACCCCGCACATAAGGGACCATGAGGCTCTCTTGGCCTACAAACCATCACTTGGCATCTCTCTAAGCTCAACAAGTAATGACTTCTGAAAACCTTCTTTAGTAGTGCTATATACCTAGGGGTAAGGGTTTTGGACATGACCATGGCCATAGATCGCTTGACCTGATGAAGGGAAAAATTATTCTTATTTTTTATTTTTATTCAACTTTAAAGGATATATTTTATAGTTTTAGTTTAGGGTTTATTTCTAGAAATTTTGAATATTGAATTATAATATATAAAAGGTGTGTGGGGTCTTGAGAGAGTTAATTCCACATATCTTTAGAAATTGAAAGAGATAAAAGCTTGGGGTATGGAGAAAAAACCTAGTTTTATTTGAGTTATGCATGTGTTTAACTTCGCTTCTTGCTGATTTTATTGTTCGTTCAAATTTTCTTGCATTAAATTGGTATCAGAGTTCGCGATCTACACGGAAAGTACTGTAATTGTGTACGGAAGTACTGTAATTGTGTATGGAAGTACACTTGCACTATACGGTGTTATTGTAGGATCAATTGTTTTGTGCCCCAGATCAACAACAAAGTTGGGAAGTTACAGTGGGGGTCTAGGGTTTGCAGATTTTTGGCCAAAGTTTTGTCAAAAGCAACCTAGATCTTGCTGATTTCAATAATTTTTGTTGATTAATTGCCTAAGGTTTGTGATTTCGGCGACCCCATGGCAGCGAGAAGGGCCTATAGAAGGAGGATTTTTTGTAGCTCTGCTTCGTGATCCCATAGATGACAGAATTGTGGAACTTGAAACGCAAGTTCAGCACCTGATGTATCAATTCGTGAGCCTCAATAATTGGCAAGACGATAATCTTTTAGCCCAATAGGGTTTCGAGTGCAAGCCCTTTCACTTTTGCGCTCTGCATGGGGAGTCGAGTGTTTAGCATAGTGACAGAAGACCTAGATGTGGGGAACATCACTCTAGTGTTTTCGATTTAGAGGATGAGATTTTTGATTTTAGCACTGATCATATAGAAAATTAGCAAGATGAAGATTGGGATATGTCACCATTCTTTGACGCATACTTAGATGAATAACAAGATCTTGTAGGAGATCCTCTATTATGATGATCAAGATTTTGTGGTTGAATTGGTATTTGACAAGGAAAAAGATGAAGGACTCAAAGGAGAATTGATAGGTGAAGTTGTTGGTTTGGTCGCTGATCTCAAAGATGCACCTGTGGTGTGTTCTAGAGCTCACTCTAGGCAAATTCAGCAGGGTCACACGGCTGAAGTGATGCAATTTCAACAAATTTATGTGATTAAAAATATTCTACTGACATACAAGGACCCTTACCTCAAGGGTTTCTCAGTTCTAATGCACAATCACTGTGTTTTTTTGGTTGGTGCGGTAACCTACAAGTCTTGAGATCATGTTTACAATATTCGAGTTGAAAAATGTTGCCGGACTAGTGCCAATTTCATCTTAGCACACATCAAAACTCGAAGACGAGTTTTTTCCAACCAAAGGAGAATGATGAGGGGCAAAATTATTCTTATTTTTTGTTTTTATTTAACTTTAAATGATGTATATTATAGTTTTAGTTTTAAGGATTATAGTTTTAGTTTTAATGGGACCATCCTTTAAACACCGATTCTAAAGGATCAGACAACAAAGGAAAGCGGCCACTCATAAACAATAAGGGAAGCGAATGGTCTAGAGTAAATAACCAATTTGCTCAAACCCAAAATTCAAAAAATATTTCTTACAAAGAAGCTCTAGAATTACAAAAAGATCTTTACCAAAACTTTCCTATAGAAACTAGGCAAGTTTCTAGCTTTTTTAGAAACCTTGATATTCCAAACAATATTTATGAAGAACTAGACCAGGTATGAAAAAACCATATCTTAGGAAACAAAGCTCAATTTCGAAAACGTATAAGTTCACTCTTCGATTTGATAACCAATCAGAGTCGAAATTTTGAAAAACTTGAAGAGAAAATATTTATATCCATTAAACAAATGGACTGGAATGAAAACTTCTCTTTTGATAAGATAAATTCTTTTCTTGAGATTTCACATTTTCTCGATCATCAAACAGGTGATCCTATTTTCAAAAAAATCAAAAGAATCTGTCTCTAAGAAAAGGCTAAACAAGTCTTGGCTAGCGACATATTTTCAAAAATATCCCAAATGGTAGACAGAGATAAATTTTCGAAAATTCCAGAACTCCTGGAAAGTCAGTTTGGATACTTATATCTTGATCCACACCAGAACATGAAAGCTGCGTTATACCTCGACTATAATCAAAACTATGATTATTAAGCCTTTTATAGTTGATTACCATTATGGCTTTACCTCTTTTTTCTTCATTATGGTTCTTACCATGAATGCAGGACTAGAATGGGGACTTGTTGTTGGTTCAATCAAGTCTTTTTCTAGTAGTTCTTTGAACTGAATGGCAAACTCGTCTATATCTTTTTTGATATAGAGCATGGGTTTTACTCTAATGATCCTGTTTGGATCAGAGAGTTTTAGGCTACAATATCTTGGACTTTTGGACCATAATTTCAAAGGGTTTTCATAAAAAGGTTATTTTTTTATTTTCCCAAATTTTTGTATGGTTTCTCCCCGTTTTTGAGGTGAGAATCCAAACTGACATCTATACTTATTTCTATAAGTATAGGTATGTCAACTTTTTATCCTTTTTGAGTTAAAGTTAATTTGTCTGAAAAAATTTGAATTGGGTAATCGTTTTGCAAAAAGTTGTTTCCCAAAATAAAATCTCCATGCATGAATGGAAAACATAGTATCTTAGGGATGGAAGATTAAAAATCCCAAGAAAATAAAGGTGTATACATTATAGTTTTATATGATGAGGGGCAAAACATTAAGGTTTAGGGATTTTAGGCTTTTTATTTTTTTGTTTACTTCATAAGTAGTATTCACGAATACTGTTCACGAGTATTGTTCACATGGCTGAAATTCTTTTTATATAGATCATTTAATCATTGTATGGACATGTAATGTATTTGAACACTGAATTATAATATATAAGAGGTGTGTGTGGTCTTGAGAGGGTCAATTCCAAATAATTTTAGAAATTGAAAGATAGAAAAGCATAGGCTTTTGGAGCCCTAGCTTGAGGTATGGTGAAGAAATCCTAGGTTTTTTGGAATTATGCATGTGTGTAGGTTTGTTTCTTGTTGATTTAAATGGTCGCTCAAATTTTCCTGCATCACAACCCTAGGTTAGTCAACCAACACACAAACTCCCTGTGAAGTGTGTAATCCATTATAATTCTTTATTGTCATGTTCTCAGAGGCTTTAAAGGCCAAAACCTCAACAATTGTAACTTCGAAAATTGGTTTATATGCTTTTCTTTCAGTCTATAATGTGAATGTATCAGAATTTCTCCACATTGGTCATCTCTTCCATCAATGAAGAAACTCTTACGTTAATCTTCTATGGTGACACCACAAGATTAAACTTTAGCAACTTCGTCTCTGTGATGCCTGTGAATTGTGGCTTTGACATATTTTAAACTGTGATGTAACTGTTGAAAGAAATTTGGATACATAGAACCTCTTGTCCTCAGAAGACAAAGAAATTTAGGATAAGAGGTCCTAGTGCAGATGCTGTGACTAGTTGTGTCATGTTGAATCCACTTCATAACATTCTATCCTATATTTTGTGCACCTACCATCCTATTGCTTTTACTTGAAACTTTCCAGCCTTATCTGCTTCTCGTTAGGTAATCTTTCTTCCTATTTCTCGTTAACGGACATTTCCGAGACCTTTACCTTAAGTTGTCTATATCAAGATGCCACTTTGTTATCTGCTGCTGTTGGTTATATCTTTTCTATAACCAAATTGACAATTTACTTTAGTCATTCATCCTAAAGATTCTGATTCTATTTCAAATGTGATTCATGTCTCTGATATGTCTACGAATCTAATTTTCCCAAGAGCTTGTTGACTGGAATTCTGTTGTTATTTCTTGGTCTGGTGTGCCCTAGTTGATTAGGAACAATGGTGAGGTTGGAAGGCTATTCTACATCTTTTGTGCATCATCTCAACAATTTTTTGTTGTTGTTGTTGATCTTTTTTCGTTTGTTTCTCAAGAAGCAAATCATCTATGGAACTATGCATCGACTTTTGGGGTGTCAAAGCTCTCTGTGGCTTTGTTATTTGTCGTTTTTAGGTTTATTCAAGTCTTCTCTTTGTATTGTTTAGTAATCATTGGGACACTATAATTTATTGCTTTAGCTGAATTTGTTGGGGAGGGCTGGTAAAAATCAATAAACTATAAGTAAAACAAAGACAATTTTACGTTCATAATGGAAATGATCATATTCTGGGTCACCATTATGACCTTGTCTTCTTTAACAGATGAACCTCTAAATTGACTAGGTCAAGAGGGAGGGCGGGAGAGATATATGGCTGGGTTTGGTTGGGGGAGGGAGCACGGATTGACTCAGTGGTAATTTTGAGGAAGTTGTTTTTAGTAGTTCTTTTGACTAACAATATCATATGGTAGATAGAATTTTAAGGTCAATTCAAGCAATGAATGGATGCATGATAGTTAGGTTTTCTTGAATCAGGGCACAATTCATAAATGATCTTGTTCTTCCCTAAGTGGCAATCAACTTGAAATAGATGCTCAGATAATTAGTATGGATGTACTACCACTACATGAGCTGGAACGGTTTAGGCTTCTTAGTAGTTGTTGAGATTTTTCAATATTTGGATTTTGTGTGGAGCCCACTATATCAGGTTACCCTTCTTGTGTTACAGATTATTGCCATCAAAGATATCATACGCCCACCTGATAGGGAAAATTTCAATGATGTTTATATTGTGTCTGAGTTAATGGATACAGATCTTCATCAGATAATACGCTCTAAACAACCTTTGACAGATGATCATTGCAAGGTATGTATTGGTGCTTGCAGGTCAATCATTGTGTATTCTTTATATGCATGTAACCTTTTAAATTCTAATTAATTGTTTTCAATATGAGAGTAGGTTTTTTTATGACCAATTTTATGTGCTTTGATGTGCATACATTAAATACGTACATGTGAGTGTATCAGTTTGTCTCATCTCTCTCTCTCTCTCTCTCTCTCTCTCTCAGAGGGTATGTGTGTGTGTTGTGCCCTCTGTGTGCATGCTTCCTTGAAGACTAATCTTCAATATGATGATCATGATTGTCATTGGTCATTAATACGTACATGTGAGTGTATCAGTTTGTCTCATCTCTCTCTCTCTCTCTCTCATAGGGTATGTGTGTGTATGTCTGTGCCCTCTGTGTGCATGCTTCCTTGAAGACTAATCTTCAATATGATGATCATGATTGTCATTGGTCATTGGCTCAATAATACTCAATTTAATTGTTTTGAACATTCAAACAAGGTGATAGAGCTGTCTTTGTACCTTGTATCTGTTGAATCTACATGCTAATTCATGGCTTAAAAGTTCTTATAACCTGCAGACCTCATTCAATATGTCATGGAGATCTGTTCACCACATCAAAGTACTCAAGTTAATTTATTCTTGGTGTTACTTTACTATCCTGTTGGGGGATTCATGCCTGTCACCATCATCTTACATGATTTTAATAATTAGTGAGGAAGACCCTATTGGCCTTAACCCCAAGGTTTTTTCATTGTTTGGATGTAATCTGCTCTCACGTTTAAGCAAGAAAAGATCTTCCATTGAATTTATTTCGAAGTCTTGAGGCCAGTTGATCCGCTGCAAGACATTGAATTCTATGTCTACATGTTTTTATGGTTCTCTTATATGCCTCTCACGGTCTCTCCACTATTGCCACCTTAGAAATGCACTTGCATCTTACTTTTTGCATCTTTGCCTACCATTGTGTACATCTGTTCCCACTCTTCTTCCCCTTCTATTCTCTGTATCATGTTCGATATAATGCCCCTAAAATTTACCTGAGTTTGAAGTTTGTATCTTGAACCTCATCTTTTCAAAATTCCTCCCTTTTTATTTTTCCTTCTTCTCTTGCGATTACCTTTTTGTCAAATTTTAGCTCCATCCTTTTACAACTGACTGAAATCTTTCTAGATACTATTATGTTGGACAAGCTTCTTAAATGTGCAGTATCTAATTCATTATTTGATGAACTTGCATAATTATGCTTATGATGCTTGCATATTCATGCAGTATTTTCTATATCAATTGCTGCGAGGGCTGAAATATATACACTCAGCCAATGTTCTTCACCGTGACTTAAAGCCCAGCAATTTGCTTCTAAATTCCAACTGTGACCTTAAGATAGGTGACTTTGGACTTGCACGGACTACATCAGAAACGGATTTCATGACAGAGTATGTTGTCACTCGCTGGTACCGAGCACCAGAATTGCTCCTAAGTTGTTCAGAGTACACTGCTGCTATTGATGTTTGGTCTGTTGGATGTATATTCATTGAAGCGGTCATACGGGAACCTCTGTTTCCTGGTAAAGACTATGTTCAACAACTGAGGCTTATCACTGAGGTATGACATAGGTTACTTTGAAAAATTGTCCAGCTTTCTAGTTTTTAGAGGGAAATACTGGTTCAAAGAATTATGGTTGGAGTTAAGTAATCACATGAGTTGTTATCGCTTTTCTGAATTTTAGTTTAATTAGCGGCAGCCTTTGTTCTTTGAATAGTTACTAGGTACACCAAGTGACTCGAGCCTTGGGTTTCTACGAAGTGAGAATGCGCGCAGATATCTTCGCCAATTCCCACAATTCCCCAAGCAAGAATTTTCACAAAGATTTCCAACCATGTCTCCTGAGGCTGTTGATTTGGTTGAGAAAATGCTCGTATTTGATCCCAGCAAGCGCATCACAGGTACTTCTTTACTCGCTTGTGAGTTTTAAGCAATAGATGAGCAATTCCTTTATTTTGTCCCTTGTATTGAGTTGGTTTTCATTTAACCTTTTCTATTGTGTATACAGTTGAGGAGGCATTGGCCCACCCTTATTTGGCATGTCTTCACGACGTCGATGATGAACCTGTTTGCCACTCGCCTTTTAATTATGACTTTGAGCAGCCATCAATCACAGAAGAGAATATTAAGGATCTTATCTGGGGAGAATCTCTCAAATTTTATCCAGATCCAAAGAAGTAGAATATGTAGTTTACTATGTCATCCCTTGGATGTAAGAAATTTGTATGGAAATTTTAGGTATGATTAACCTGTTCTCATATGGAAGTTATAGGTATGATTAAACTATTCTCATATGGCTGAGGGAACCATATCTTAATTAGGGATGGAGTGACAATTGATGTTGCCTATCTTGAAGGCCCAAAGGCAGAGGGGAATATACGATGTTCTATAAAAATAAAATGGGATGCGGTCTTCCCTCAATCAATGTTTGTGACTGTTGGAGGGGCAGTTATGGAGGGGCAGTTAAATTATTATTGAGTGGGCTCAATCTGTAAAGTTGTAAGACTTTTAAGTTCTATTGTTTATCAGCTAGAATGTTCCAAAACCTTGTATGTGTTTCGTGGTGCTTGTGCTTTAATTGTTTGTGCCATGTCGAAGTGTGAATCTTTTTTGGGTAAATGTCAAGGTGTGAATTTATGATGAAATTTTACATTGCTGCAGATTTTCTAAAGCTAGGTTTATTTGAGAAAATTTCATGAATGGAAGTAATTAAGGAGTATGGGAATGGTGACCTCGATCTGATGTTGAAAATTGTTTTGCACAACACAGCTTGTTCATCGAGGGTTTTTTTTGGCTCTGGGCAGACACAGAGAGAACTTGACATTCATCTGAAACACAGATTGCCATCAAATCACTACTCTGACAGAGTTTTCCTTGAGGGCAAAAAATAGGAGAAGAATTTACGTACAGAAAAAAGATGTACTACCGAATGGTCTATATTTTGGGATGAGTTATGGTGAGGTTTTATTGCCTTTTTTTTTTTTCTTTAATTCTCATTTTTTTATAGGGCTTAAAAGTTTAACTTTCGAGCTATCCAAAACAAAAAAACTTTTAAATATTTAGATTTTTTGAAGGAAATTGTTTCATGTGGGCTGGACCGTATATCTACGGTCCAAAGGTATAAAGCATCTATCATAAAGATGGATGCAGAGATTATATATGCTTTAAAATTAGGATGAAATTATATTTAAAAAATATATTTAGTGCCAAGCTCGTATTGCTACAACATGCTTTAAAAATCCAACTTTCAAACAGTCCAAACACAAAAATACTGATTTGTGTCCCAAAAAATTACCGTGTCCTTGCTTAGAAACCCCCCCCCCCCTTTGCGCCCCCCTAAAAAAGGAAAAAAAAGGAAGAAGAAGCGTGCCCCCAAACAAGAAAAAAAGAAAAGAAGCCACTAAGTGCTTGGTGGTTTGAAACACTTGACCCTCAACTAATAAACCATCTTTTTGTGTTTTAGCTGGTTCACTTTTGACCTCGGTAAATTGGGATTAAAAATTTTAAAAATGTAGGATCCCAACTTAATGTCCCAAAAAAATTGAAGATCTAAATTGGCTCTGTATCAGGCATGGAGCACCGGTTTTGAAGGGTCTTGATAACAGCCTAGTTGAAAGTGTTATCCAGCAATCATCAGTATTTCGATAATTGCCGAATTAGCTTAAGCCGGTTTGGATTGGTCCGGGTCCCAGGGTTTTCCCTAGTGCTTTTGTGACCTTTTAATTATTTAATAGGAAAACTCTAGAGAACCGATGAGCTAGCTCAGGCGGTTCGAGCCTGCTCGGATTTGGGAGTCTGATTCAACTTTGATGTGAATTTTTTAAAGAAAAGGTTTGGAGTCTGATTCAACTTTGATGTGATTTTTTTAAAGAAAAGGTTTATATAAGGATGAGGCTCTAGACAATCAAATTAAGGTGCATCTCAAAAAATCATTAAGGGCTTGTTTGGTTCTTTGGATTCAGATTTTTAGTAGTCACTTTTCTTGAAAAAGCTGGGCTAATCGTATTTGGTTCACTTAGAATTGATATTGCCGTTGAATTGAGATTTCCTTAGGGTTCCTAAATGCTTATTTTAAGCCTAAATTTTGGAAATCTCAATTCCACCAAAATATGTGGAATTGACATTTTATGGAAGTGACATATTTTGTTGCTGAAGAACAAAAAAGTTTCAAAATTTTAGAGAGAGTAATTATATCAAATTTTAAAAAGAGAAAACATACTAAATTTTTTTGGAAGGGAAACTATATCAAATTTTAGTGAGAGAAAATATACAAATTTTTTTAGAGAGAAAATATATGAATTTTTTAGAGAGTGAAACTATCTCAAATTGTTAGATAGAGAAACTATCTCAAATTTGAAGTTTTAGAGAGACCATATTAAAATTTTAGAGAGAAAAACTAACTCAAATATTAAGTTTTAGAGAGAGAAAGCGATGCATATAAAATTGAGGTTATTTTAATTTTGGAAAAATATCTCTACACCCCCTATTTTTAAGTTTCATTTCAAGATAGACCCAAAGTTTTAAAAGATATCTTGGGATATAACAATTGTAGATTTTATTTCTTGTAACCCTGAGCTAATTTAAATTTGTTTTTTTAAGCCAAACAAATCTAAAAATACATGCCTTTTTTAAAAACCATCCTCCCAAACTTCCAAGAGAGAGAGAAGGGCTTCATGGAGGTGAGATGTTATCTGGAGGAGAGAGAAAGACATAAGAAGAGAGATAAATTTGGGATATATAAATGAAAAAAGAAAAATGATTGGGTTTAGAAAGAGCATGCCTTTATCACATTTGTTTAGGTTAAAAAATAGTTTTAAAGTGCCAGGGGTTAGAAGACATATTTTGAAACATTGGATTCATCAAAAAATAACCTATTTTGAGTGAACAGTATAAATATGTGTGTATTTGGGTTGTGGTTTGGCTATACATCATATTCATTATCTATGTTGTATTTCTATGAGCGAGTACCAACATTAGTTTTCTCATCAAATACTCTTGGGGCCCTTTAGTCAAGATGTTAGTGAAAATGATAACAATATGATCCTTGGAAGCGGCATGACTTAATGTTACTTATTCCTTTCAACTTTTTCTCATGCAAAATGACAATCTATCTCAATAAGCTTGGTTTGTAAATGGAAAATTGAGTTGCTCGCAATTTTTGCTGCACTTTGATTGTCACAAAACAAAGGGGGTCGTAGAAATTGAAATGACTCTAAGATCCGCAAGAAGTTGTCTTAGCAAATAATTTCACCACATGCAGAATACATACCTCGATATTCAAACTCAGTAGAAGACTTTGATATTGTAGGTTATTTCTTGAATTTCCAAAAGATTACGGAAGTCTCAAGAAGGACACAATAACTGGTAGTGGAACACATGTATCTGGGCAACCAACAATTAGCATCGGGATTTGCCCTTAGTACTAAATATATGGATTTGTTGCATGAAAGAGCAACATCTAGTGTAGATCGGAGGTACCGAATTTAATGTGAATGAATAATAGTAAGATGAAATGTCCAAGGATCTAAAACAAACTGACTTGCAAGTTGAATTGCATGGGCTATATCAGGTTGTGTCACAGTAAGATAGACTAAGTTGCCAACAATCCTCCTATTTGTAAATTGGGCAGACAATAGTGAATATGGTGAATCCATTTTTAAATCGGTAGAGAGAAACCTATTAATAACAAGTGATGCAGTATGGAAGGCTTCAACCCAAAAGCGTCAAGAATTCCCGTATTAAACATACAATATTTCTATATTTGCTTTCAACTATTCCATTTTGTTTGGGAGTTCCTGGACAAGATAATTGTTGCATAATTACATTATCATTAAGAGGATCAATAAATTCTTTTTTAGCTAATTCGCAACCTCGATTACACTGAAAATTTTGAATTTTTTTTTATCAAATATCCTTTCAACTATATGATAAAATTTTATAAATATAGATAAATCCAAGTAAAATGAGTATAATTATCAATAAACACCACATAAATTGATAATTTTAATTAAATAAAATTGAAACAGAGCCCCATAAGTTTGAAGGAATGAGGTTCAGTAGAGGTTTTGTCAGTCCCATTAATAGGAGCTCACAACTTTTTCCCATGTGACAATTAGCACAGATAGAATGAGATTTATTCCATGCATTAACATTAATCAACTGTTTGAATTCTAAGTATCGACAACTTTATTTTGAGGATATCCAAGCTGTTGACTATTGTCTTATTTCAATAGGGAATAAGACTCACTTCATTTCCTCAAGTGTGTACAATCCTCCTTTTTACTCTCGTTGGCCAGAATTCTTCATGGGCTCCTTTCTTTAATTAGAGAATTACTTGATTAGAACTAAAAAATACAAGAAAAATCTGCCATAAATTGGCTAATATATAGCATATTATTTTTATTTGTTATATTCTTTTTATATCAGACACCAAAAGAATATTAAAGACATTAAATTTTTTAGACTCAGTAGTAATATTTGCATCATCAGAATCTAAAATAGTCAAATGTTCATCATTCCCAACCATGATTATTTTATATCTCTATAGAGATAATGGTTTTATAACTTACTTGGATCTCTTATCATATGGGTGGAGGTATAATCATTACAAGAAGAGCCTGAGAAATTTCTTCTACTTGATATGTGTGGTTGAACCAATACCAATATTTCAATGCAGTATATCCAAAATTTTCACAAATTTGATACTTATCTTAGGATGTTTGATTTAATTGTTATATATGGGAATCTTGTTGGAAGCCTTGATTCATGTATTGCATAGGAGGTGTACAATCGTTTTCTTGGTTTGTCTAGGTCAACCCCACATCCCGCATTACTAATCTAGCCTTTTTGAACAATGTATATTCCTAAGAGTTGAAAAATTGTTGACCACCAAAGTTGTGCCTCCCTCTACCTCTGTAATTCCAGTCACCTCAGTTGCGTCTAAAATTTTTCTGTTGTCCAACAAAGGCCATATTTTAATTTAGATATGAATGTTCTTCAAAGCATGGGGCTGATTGCTAATGGCATTGCTTAGAAGAAGAGGTATAATATTATAATAAGAAGGGATTTGTGGCTTAAGTACAGTGGTTGCAAAGCTATCATAGTGGGGTTTAAGTCATTAAGAAGCCAAAATACTTTATTTTTCATATGGTATGAGTTTGTTAACACTTGCTAAATCATCACAGATAAGGTAGAATTCCCTTTCTTGTAAAGTTGAAGTTGCTGAGACAGTTGGAACTCCTTGGATTGAAAAGTGCCTGTATAGATCTATGAAAGTCTCAAGGCAAACAACAAGACTGAGACACTCTTCTGATAAGGTCCCTGTGATCCAAGCTTTAAGAAGCTGATCAGACTTTAACCATAATTTGTAGTTTGGATTTTTAATTTCATTATGAGAATAAATATTTTGACTAGGCATAGGGCAAATATCATTAATAAATCCAAAAATTCCCAATTCTCAATCAACAACAACATTTGGGTTTCCCATGACATATACTTGTTATGTATTAATTTAATCGACACAAAGTTTCCCACATTAAGGCCGGAGGGATAACCATTATGGATGAAGTGTCCATGGGAGAAGAGGTATTTGAGGTTTGGATGGTTCGTGTGAAAATGACGAAGTGATTAAATAAAATAGGGAAATTATCACAAATATACCTTAATTTTGTCTATTTAGAAAAAAATCTTCAACTTTCATAAACCTCACCAACACCATTTTTCTTCAATTTTAAGCATGTTTTGACCAAAATAAACTTCACGGTAGTCGTATTACCGTGCAGTCAATTATGGTACTTTAATTAGTGTAAAAACTAATCCATATTATATGGTATTTTAAGTATCGTAAAAACTAATTCATGTTATACGACATTTTAAGTATCGTAAAAGCTAATCATGTTTTGTGGAATTTTAAGTACCGTAAAAACTATCCACTGTTATACGGCACTCAAAAATGCCGTAAACTTTCATATTTATCTCTTTAATCTCTCTAATTTTTTTATTTTTATGTTTCTCTTATTTTTCTCTCTAATTCTTTTTAATATTCATCTCATCTTTCTCTCTCTAAATCTTTTCTCTCACTAACTCTCTATTTCTCTCTACTTACTTCATTAACTCAACTAACACGATTTCAACAAAATACAAATCTGACTCCGTCTAATTTTCATAGGGGATATGGTTGAAGGGAGTTTTCATAGGGGATGGTATCTCCTTGGAGAGAGAAAAAGAGTTTGGGACAAAAAATATTTAGAGAGAGAAAGAAGAGATAAAAAAGATTTTGAGAGAGAAAGAAGAGATAAATATTAAAAAGAATTAGAGAGAGAAAGAAAAGATAAATATTAAAAATAATTAGAAAGATAAAGAAGAGATAAACATACAAAGAATTAGAGAGATGACAGAGATAAATATAAACATGATGAAAGAGATAAATATAAACAGTAAAAAAAAGTTTACGGCCGTATAACATGGGTTAGTTTTTACGGTACTGCCGTATTACATGGGTTAGTTTTTACTGTACTTAAAATGCTGTAAAACATGGGTTAGTTTTTACGGTACTTAAAATGCCGTATAACATTTTAGTTTTTATGGTACTTTAAGTATCGTAATTGTGCTTCACGGTAATACGACTACTGTGAAAGTTATTTTGGTAAAAAAAAAAAAGCCAAAATTGAAGAAAAATGGTGTGGGCGAAGTTTATGAAAGTTAAAGGTTTTTTTTCTAAATAAATGAAAATTAAAGTATATTTGTTATAATTTCCCAATAAAATAAAAAAAGAGAAGGTTTTGAAGATGAGAGGATGGAGTTGGCTAAGACCACATATTTTTCCTAGAGAGACGTGGTTGACCAACTAATAATGATGGAGTTGGATAAAGATAATAAATAATGGAGAAATGGAAGAAAGAATTTAATGGATGTGGAAGAGAAGCGGTTTGGTTGATGATCAATGATCGAAGGAAACAAAAGTGAAATTCGTGCAGGTGCAGTTTGTATAGAGACTAGGCTCTAAACAATCAAA
>NW_006495273.1:7292870-7314089 GCF_000471905.2 Amborella trichopoda | reverse complement strand
AGTGTAGATAGACAGATTTATGAAAACTTGAAAATCTTGAAAATTGACGGTCTAATAATCCGTTATAAAATACAGTATTTCAAAAATTTGAAATCCATTTTTTTCTCATGTCTATGCATCTTGACGATGAGTGATCAATATGGGGATATTTGGACATCAAAACAACCACTAGTAGTGAAATTTTTGATGTAGGATCTAATTTGATTGTTTAGAGCCTCGGCTCTATATAAACTTTTCTCAATTAGTGCATGTATAGAGAGTGTATATGGAGAGAGATAAATGCATAGAGAGGACTCACTTAGTATAGAGGTACGGTTTAAAGGTGGAAGGCCGAAATACAAAGATCGGTGATGCTCTCATACCATATAAAATTTTCAGAGAGAGGGAGTGGGGAAGAGATAGAGGAACTTCTTGAAAGAAAAAAAAATTGTGCCCTATACATAAGGTTCATTAATTACTATATACATGCCGGTGGTAATACTATAGTAAAAGAGTAACACTCATATACAATTTGCATTGTCAAAACTTTTCGATATCTTATATGACCAATATATTATACTTTCCTATTTGTTACATTCTCACAAAATTCTTTTGCGTGTGGTAGTACCCCATATCCTAGTCACCACATTATGGTTTTCATTTCCACCACCAACACCATCCCACTAATACTTTCTACAAAGCTAACTCCCTACTTAAACAACGGGTACCCGTTTCCTCACTGAATTACCGAAAAAAAAAAGAAAAAAGAAAAGAGAGAGGGTCTTTTTTTTATGGGAAAAGTTTATATAGAGTTGAGGCTCTAAACAATCAAATTCGAGCCTCCCTCAAAACTTTCACTAGAAGAGGTTGTTTTGATGCCCAAATATCTTCAAATTGATCATCTTGACATCAAGATGCATGGATATGAGAAAAAAATGGATTTCAAGTTTTAGATATAGTGTATTTTGTAACATATTTTTGGACCGTCAATTTTCAAGATTTTCAAGTTTTCATAGATATGTCGATCTATACTATTTTTTAAGCTTTAAATTTTATAAATAAAAATAAAAATATATTTTAAGGCTATCACAAAGATTTTCAGTATTGAAACCACGTTTCTCGACGCTATTTAAAGGTAGGCTGTAATTTGATTGTTTAGAGCCTAGGCTCTATACAAACCGCACCCATTTTTATTAGTTTATCAAGTTATTTTTGTGTAAACTTCTCCCATTTTCTCTCAAGCTTCTCTCTATGCCTCTCACCCAAAGTTCTCTATCTAAACCTATATGATTTCTTTTTACCCAAGCCCTAATGCTCTCACGCAAGCTTCATTCTCTACGCCTCTCATATTTAGAGAGACAGAGTCTGATCGTTTACTTAAAAAGAAAGAGTGGAATTGTTCTAGAAGACTAACATGAAAATGAAGCAAAGATACTTTGAAAAAATTTAAGTAAAAATATTCTAACTTGTTTTGGGAGAGTAAAAAAACAATGCAGTATGCCCAAACCTGAACTTGTCATGCCTATTGCATTATGAGACTTAGAATCACATATCTTTATTATGATAGACTTGGGAATAACATAGTTCTATTGTGATTTTTGTCATAAAAGACTTTCAATCACCTAGTTGCATAAAAACTTCCGGCAATTTTCTTATATACCAATTTCAAAAACCATAAATATTTGGAGAGGTTTCGTTAGTATATTAGATTTTAGTTATGCAGTAAATTCTGGAAGATAAATATGCAATACATTTTCAAAAGAAAATATGTTGAGGTATTGGAGGAGACTAAAAAAGTATATTAATTGAAATGATTTTTATTAATCATGTTGTGTAATTTTCGATGATTATTCTGCGTAGTCTCTCATTATGTGGTGTTAATGTGTTTTTTATATTGTTGAAGTGAGTTTAGGGTTAGCTCAGGTCTACTAATTCTTTTTTTTTTAGCTTTGCATTATATATTATTACTTTTATAAAAACTTTAATTTATAGTATGTAGTCATTTTTTATGTTTCAAAAATCATAAATTTAGTAATTTCATTTTTTGACGGTAAGAAACTAATTAAATTTAAGATTAGATCAATCATGAGGACCCTAAAATTTGATGTCTTTCATTCAACTAAGCAATGCCCATATCTATAGCTTTTTCTTGATTTGACGTTTAAAAAGCATATTAACAAATTTTATTTTCTAAGCGTTTTAGGATTCTCTCCTTCCGTTGTTGAGTAATTATATTTATTTGGTTTTAAATTTAGTTTTCTTAAGTTACAGTCCTTCAAAAAGGCAAAAGTTTCCAACTTAGTTGCAATACAAACTTTTGAGTTAGCTAGTTTTCTAAGAACCTCCAGGAATTTGTTTTCTATGTTTTTAAAGTACAAGTATAACGGGTAAGGGCTTGTTTTCCCCACTGAATTATCCACAAAAAAAAATATAGATTTTTTTGGAAAGAGGCTGAGGTAACTCCCTAATCACCACGCTCTGGTTTTCAATCCCATTGACACCACGATACTAACACCTTCAAAAAAATTAAGTTGTAAACTATTGGAAAAAAAAAGGTAGGGGCAAAAACTCTATGTAAATACCCATGTAGTGCTCTTGCCAATTGATATGAAATTTAAATTAGAATAAAGATTGAACAATTTCTTTGAGTATTTGTTTGTTGAAGTAGCCGGTCGTAGTCTGTTCAAAGACATAAACCCTTGATGTCTAGTAGAAAAAATGACTAAGTTTTATTCTTTGGCCAGTCATCTTACCCTGTGGTCGACATGGCATTTCCCCTGCTCGTAGTTGCTCGTCCTATTTTGATTCGAATGGGCTGGGTCTTAGGCCATCTCCGGAACAATGATTCCTTGACCTAGAGGAAAGATTCTTTTCCATCTAGCTTGGCAGAGGCTGCCCAACAAATTGTAGCTTTCTTTCTTTACTTATTTGTCTGATTTCACCCAAAATTCCCTCAAACCTATCCTAACCCTAACCCTAACCCTAACCCTAACCCTCAACTCTAGGGATAAGGCGCTCCATTTGGTTCATGTTCACTAACTTCTTGTAAAACTAAAGGGCAGATAAAGCAATGAATGGTTGGTTGAGAAAGACCAGAACGGAGGAGGATAAAAAAGATTAACTGCTTTTTTTTTTCCAGATAATTTAGGGGGAAAACAAGTCCGTACCCATTTTTTCGAATAGATAGATTAAGAGTTAGTTTTTTGAAGGTATTAAGTGTTAGCGTTGAGAATGAAAACTAGAACGGGGTGACTAGGATGTCCCCTTTCCCAAGATTAGGAGATGGAGAGAAAAACTCTCAAAGTTGATATAGGAATGAATAGTGTGCCTTGGGTGGCAAAATCAGGCATGTAGTTGAGGATATTTATTGGCCATAAACGCTAAACCCTTTTATAATTAGAGGTGGGCAATTACTTCGTAAAGCTACACAAATTTTTCATCAAACATAAGTCTGCACAGCGGCAGAAGAGCGTAAGATCATTTTTTTTTAGAATAAGTATGAGTGTGGAATCAATGTTCCGCGGGCTTGACTGAGTAAGACAGCCTTGCCCCAGTGGCGAGGCGAGTTAGTGCCTAACTCAACTGTCATAAAAATGTCCTAAAATAAAATTAAAAATTTTAAAATACGAATGACCAATATATTGTTTAGAAATGATTTTTTAGATAATTTTAATAGTGTTTACTACGAGTTTGATCTTTTATATTTTTTTTTTTCTATTTCCTTTTTGAAATATTCAAGATATAAATCAAAATTTTTAGTAGTCCATTTTTTATTGTTTATTTTCATCTTCTTTAGCGTTGAATGACTACTATTACCTTTAAATGCTTGTTCTTATTTTTTACTATTTCTTAGAATATTTTATTTTTTATTATTTTTAATATAGAAAAGTATACAAAGAGACTAATTATTTTTAGACTAAGGATCATATAAGACCCTCCTACACTCATGTGTGTAGGACTCAAAAGGATCACCATTAAATTTGACACAGATCTCTGGAAAAGTTATCACATGAGTGTAAAATTTGATTTTTTTAGAGATCTGTGCCAAATTTAATAGTGATCCTTTGGGGTCCTAAACATGGGTGTGGGAGGGTCTCATAGGATCATTACTCTTATTTTTGATACAAAGAGATTACAATCATTCTTATGAGTTATATTTGAAATCGAGCGGTTGTAATAGTGTCATCATTGTCTAAACTCAAAGATAAATTTTTTTTTCTCGAACTTTGTAATCCACCCCAAATGATTTAATTTGACATTTAATGACTAAGAGTAATTTTAATCTCCTTGTAATAAAGATAAATGGTCTTAAAAAGATGCACATAAGTTGGCCAAATCCGTTTAGACTCGACAGAGTTACTCGCCTTTGGCCAAAAGCCGAGTATCTTGACCGAGGCAAGTCACATAATGTGCTAATTTTCTTCCTATGAAAGCCAAGGAGCCCATTCTTAGTTATGCAATGTGGCCTCCTTTTTGTTCCATCCCTTTATACTACTTCCTACTGAGTATGGAAAGGTCCCGTGAAATTTAATTAGAAATATTTTTAAGATTTTAAATTTTGAGGAAGTAATCTCTTCAATCTATACACTAACTTCAATAATTTTTTTCCCAATTACATTCTCTATGTGATTGAAAAGGATGATATCTCAATATTGAGTGGAGACCGTCCAATTTTTCAAAGGTGAGATCCATATATTAGAGAATTCAAAATCCAATTTTTTACTTTTACGGCTGAAAATCCTTCCACGTAGATATTTTTCCCTAGGGAGTAAATGTATAATGTACTCATACAGGAGCATAGATTTACCATAGATGATGGTGACCATGGTGACCAAGTCTTATAATATATACAATCTCTCCAGCATGTATACTATGCTTCCACAAGAGCATACTGTGCATCTACTCCCTCAGTCAAAAGACTTAGTTGGGAGGGTTTTTCAATATAAAATTTTGGAAACCACCTAAAAATCATTAGGTGATTGTTTCGATTTTAAAATGTTTTTATGCTTAGATCTAGCCCTTCAAAATTGGGTAGTTTTTGTTTTGCCATATTAATTTTTTTCTTTAATCTGATTGAACTATGCATCCAAACGTTCAGGCTCTTTAATCTTTACCCAAACAAATGTTCACTTCTCAACAAAAATGAATATCTTGCTTATAACTCTCTTGTTTATAGCTAATTAAACAAGGAAATTCAAAATGCTGTATTTCAATTACCCGCTAGTAAAGCGCTAGTAAAGCCTCAAGACCTGATGGTTTCACTATGGACTTCTTTCATAATTTTTGAAGCATTCTTAAAAGAGACATTTTCTATGCATCTAGAATTCTATGCTAGGGGAAAGATTTGTAAGTTTATGAATTCGACCTTTATCGCCCTCATACCTAAGAAGCCGCATTTGATTGGCTTTAGGCCAATTAGCCTTATGGGAAGTTTGTATAAAACCATATCAAAAGTGTTAGCTAACAGTTTGTGATTGGTGCTGCGTAAGGTCATTGCTCAACCTCAATAATCATCTATTAAGTGTCAATAAGTAATGGATAGGGTGCATTTGGCATGAGTGCATTTACTCAGGTCTAGGAATTATTTGCAAATTTGATTTAAAAAAGCCTATAGTTCAATAGATTGAGAACGTCTTTCAGACATTATAGGGCATATGGGATTCAGGTCTTAATGGAGGGTATGGATAAATAGATATTTATCTTCGACCCCTCTATCAGTTCTGGTAAATGGAAGAAGAATGGTGTTCTTCAAAACCTCTAGAGTTCTTTGACAAAGAGACCCCCTTTCTCCCTTTTAGTTCACCTTGGCGGGCGAATTTTTGAGCCAAATGTTTTCTTCGGTGAATCACGCTGGCTCTTCTAGTGGCCCACTTTTATCTGCACAGATGATACCATATTATTTTGTGATGCTTCAAAGGACCAAATGTGGAATCTATGGCTTTTCTTGAGATACTTTGAGGTGTTCTCCAATATGAAGATTAACATAAATACGACTACTTTGGGTGGTGTTTCATGTGGAGTATCGGCACTTGCCAATATCAAAATTTGAAAAATTAGTTCCAATATCAATGATTGAAAGATTGAAAAATTAGTTTGCAACTATCTAGGTCTACCTTTGATAGATGTGAGACCATTAAATCTACACTCTCCAACATCCCAATCTACTATATGTCCCTTCTTCAAATGCCTTCTCAAATTGCTTATTCCCTTGAGAATCTTACGAGGAATTTTTGTGGTGAATGTCAATAGAGATTCAAATACCATCTGGTTAGATGGGATGAGGTAACTGCTCCTAATAAACAAGGGGGTCTAGGTTTTAGAAAGTTTAAACCTATGAACAAAACGCTTCTCAATAAATCATGGTCTAGATGTGCTTTACAATGATAAAGTCTTTGGAATCAGGTGTTGTGAAACAAATATGGTGTTGATTTGAGAGGTAAATTAATGAAGAGCCTCAGAGATGGATTGTAAATTTATCATATATGGAAGTCCATCGATAGATATAAGCTAATTTCCTTAACAATTTGAGATCAATTGTTGGAAACGGTAGGGAAATAATTTGATGTATGGCTTGGTAATTCCCCAATAAGATTTCAATTCCCGACCTTCTTCTAAAACGTGTCTACTCTAGAGGCTGCAGTGCCAGACCTTGGAATCCAGAAAGGGGAACATGTTATTTGGAACACCCATTGTCGCTCCAAATCAGGTCATTATGTAAAACTGTTCAAGTCAAGAAGCTTGAGTAGGCTATGGATCAAGTACGATGCTATGGACTCCAGGTAATTGATTGTTTTTTGCTTTTGAGTCCGCTAGTGTAAACATGAAAAAAAATCTACCAACTTACCATGCCTATCCTAGAATATGCATAAATGCTTCCGAGATGCTTCCAGGGCAACATTTATTGCTTTGGTGAAATGGGTTAACTGAGCGTGTGCAGGACCAAGCTATAAATCTGGGAATTATTGTCGTACTTGTTCATGATTCATTTCGACAAAGTTTGTCAATAAATTGTGATACTGATAAAAAAAAATAAATATTTTTTCAAGGTTTCAATGGTTGATTAATTTAACTTGTTGGGGCTCTGGTTGTGAGTACATTCCAGCTAGGATTGATAAAATATAAAATCTTTTAACTAAGTCTTTTCCTTTTACTATTGAGTTATTGAAATGGATGTGAATGAGTTTTTTTTTGAAGCTTTGCTATGAATTCAGAAACCAATGAAGAAGTTGTTATCAAGAAACTAGGCAATGCCTTTGATAACAGAATCGATTCCAAAAAGACCATAAGAGAAATAAAAATCCTTCTTCGTGTGGATCATGAAAATGTGAATTCAGAAACCAATGAAGACTTTATGTGGATCATGAAAATGTAAATTCAGAAACCAATAAATAGGTTGCTATCAAAGAAAATAAATAATGCATTTAATAAGAGAAACAATGCCAAAAGGACTCTAAGGGAAATGAAACTATGGATCCTAAAAATTTAAGATCAGATAATGTACTTTTAGCTATTAAATAATTTGCTAATAAAATGCTGCCAACAAATTTCAGAAAGGCCATATTTTTATTTTTATTTTTTGTTTTTCGTAAAATTTTTCTTTAATTATTTATATTATTCGTGTGTTCTGTATTTGTTTTTTTAGATCCTTGGTCATGTTTCTCTCCCAAGATATGAAATCTGGTATATGTTGGTATTGGATGTCTTGGGAGGGCAAGAGAAAGGATGAAGGTAGTCTAGTATATATTGGGATTAGCTTGGGAGGGCAACAAGAGAAAGGGTCAAAATAGTAAAACACGGAAGCGAGAGATATAATGTCATTTTTCTTTTGTCTATGCTCATTGTATTGTGGTTTTATATCTATTGATGAAAATGATTAATACCAATATGGGCTTGACCTTGCCTCGTCAGCCTTGGATTGCTTCAGCATCAACAATCTGGGATGTCCCAGTGTTTTTCTTATTTAGGTATATTTTTTGTTTAATTGAAGGAATTTTAATTTGTTTTTTTACAATTTTGTTATCGGTTTTATCTAGGGGAAAGGTTTCTATACTTCCCTTACAACATAGAAGATCTATGCTTCCCCTACCATCCAGCTATCCAATTTTGATGAAGGGAGTCACTCACCGTTTGATCTTAGTCTGATGTCTCAAAGTATTTTATTGATAATTTTTTTATACAAACTATATGAATATAAAATTTGGCATGTGCCATATTTTTATTGGGGCGCACCTATAAAAAATATTAAAAATAATTTTTCGATAAAACATAATGATCAAAATACCATTGGAAGCTTTCAGGGGTATTTTGGACATTTTATTTTATTGAAAATATCATTTTTACATTTTTCGCTAGTGTGAGAGTTTAATAGAGGATTAGACGTTCAAAATTTGGTATCAAAGTAGTTTATAAAAAAAAATTAAAAATAAAATAGTATGGAGACATGACATTGTGATTGGAGCAATCTTAGCCCTCCATTCAGAATGGACGGTTCGATCAGGAAAGTATATAAGTTTTATGCTGTAGAGGAAGCATAGAAAACTTTCCATTTGTCTAGAAGTTATTTTAATGTTTTCTATCTGTCTCTTATCTCAAACCACCTATATCTGGTACCACGCTAATCTCTTAAAACAATTTCAATTTTTGAGAATCTGGGAAAATTTGTCATAATGTTATTGCTAATCTCATAAAACAATTTCAATTTTTGAGACTCTGGGTCACAATGTTATTGCCAAGGCGTTGTTACTGAGATATGCGGTAATCTCGTAAAACAATTTCAATTTTTGAGACTCTCGGCAAATTTGTCATAATGTTATTGCCAAGAGGTGGATACTGAGTTCGCGGTACTGTCGTACAACAATTTCAATTTTTGAAACTCTTGGTTAAATTTTTCATAATGTTATTGCCAAAAGGTCGTTAGTGAGATATGAGGGCAACTCATTTGGTTGTTGTTCTTTGAATGGGATTCATATTTTTTTCTGTGTTGGCATATTGAACATTTATCGTGTTTTGTTGTCTGTTGGCTAGTTGTTCTTTGAATAGGATTCATATATTTTTTTTGTGAGTTTTTTGTGTTGGCATATTGCGTGTTCTGTTGTCTGTTATCACGAAGGACAGAACTTACCTGAGGGATCAAATAATGATGAGTTTTTCTTCATTCTTTGATTTAGGATAAAAAAAAAGTTACTATTGTTATTGTTATTGTTATTATTATTATTATTATTATTATTAGCCATGTTATTGTTATTGTTATTGTTATTGTTATTATTATTATTATTATTAGCCCGTAACAGTTTCCATGTCATACAAGTCATGTATTTACTAAAACCATGCCTTAGAAGGAAGGCTGTAGAGTGTTTGTGCTCTCTTAGAGTTTATGTATCTAATTATGGATAGTAAATATTTGCGCACTGCTTCATTGTAAACAGACCATCGGCCTTCAGTTGATTGTTTGAAGATTGAATAATTTCTTGCTTGAGCCCGTGAGTACGTCTTGGAGAGAGAGATGAGAGAGAAGAAAAGGACCGTTACACTTCGAGCATGCAACTTTCTCTCTCCCTCTTTCTCTCTCTTTCTCTCTCTTTTCTCCATCTCTTTCTCTATCTTTTCCTCTCATCTCTATCTCTACGTTAGTAATTGATTAGACTCTTGTGTGTTTTCCTGAAAGGTATGAGGGGGAATTACAAATAAGTGTCTCTCTAGCAAAATTACAAACAAGTTTATCTTTAGTAGAATATTTTTTGTGATTCTTCTGTGTGATCTTGCTTTTTGCTAATTATGGTTGATTTCGCAAGTCTTCCCTTTTTGGGCCAATAACCTCGAGTAATCTCAATTGATGGAATTCTAAACTAAAAAAGATCAAGGATTGCTAGCTTTGGTTGTTTGGAAGACAAAGATATAGCTGTTGTCACATTAATTCTTTTTTGACCTGATTTTGAAAAGAATACTAAATAATGTTTGATAAACAAGAGGCACATTAATTCTTTTTTGACCTGATTTTGAAAAGAAAGAATGGCTATTTTGACCTGATTTTGAAAAGAATAATAAAGAATGGTGGATAAATAAAGGAAAAATGCATTAATTTTTTTTTGACCTGATTTTGAAAAGAATAATAAAGAATGGTTAATAAACAAGAGGCACATTAATTCTTTTTTGACCTGATTATGAAAAGAATAATATATAACGGTTGATAAACAAGAGGCAAAATGTTGTGTGGTCTGCGGAGATTGGTACATGAACGACTCAGATTTGACCCTTCACAAAAATTACCAATATTTGTCCGAATTTCTTGAAGAGAGTATACTGACAGGCTGACAGGCAAAGACTGCTTTGTTTTTTCAGCTAGTGCAGTAGACTTTTTATGATTAGGAAATGATGAATCGACAATTTTGAGTAGAGGCAGCTTGCATGTTTCTAGCTTATTGCTAAAAGAAGTGGCTATGAAAAATTTTATAGAGTACAATTTTTTTCCCTCTTTTTTTTTTATTAATATATCTGAATTCCACTTACAAGTACCACAAAACAATGCTGTAAACAAGAAATAAAACCTTAAATACAACATAAGATCTTCTCTTTTTACTGCTAAATAGATATGGCTCAATCCATGATTGTAACAATCCCTAACTATAAATTTTAATGCAAACAATGTTCATGGAAATTGTAATAAATTGAACAATATTGATTAAAAATAAACTAAAAACTGTCGAGAAGACTTACTTGACTTTATCTAGGGTCACCCCTTTAGAACTTCGTACACCCCACATCTGATTACCTGACCTATGGCACACTCTTGATCCTTGTGGCTCTGCTAAATTCTCTATGTCGGGAAGCTCTTAGGCTATAATGTTTTCATATATAGGCTTTTTGAGAGCCTAAAACAAATTAGGGTTTTACTAGACCCTTTTGGACCTATCTAGGGCATGGCACAAGTGGCACCTCCCTTGGTCATATTTAGGGCTGGGCCTGGCCCTTTTGTCTATCCTGTGGGTCGCATGCCACCTCAAGCTCTTTAGGGTAGTGTGTGTGAAAGCAGTGGCTTGGTGGAATTCAAGGGAGTAAATAAAAAACAATTAACTTTTTGTTCTTTTAGTTATGTATCTGAATTCCACTTACAAATGCTATATAACACTATCGTAAACAAGACATAAAATCCTAAATATCTCTTTTATTTTACTGCAGAATAGAATAGACATAGTCTAGGATTGAAAACAAGCTTGGACTATAAATATTAATACAAATAATGTTATTGAAAACTCTAATAAGCAAGCAAAGATTGATTAGAAATAAAACAAAATATCCAAGAGGACTTGCTTGAATTTGCTTAGGGTCATCCCCTTAGGACTTAGTATATTCCACAACCAATTTCCTGATTGATAGCACATTCTGATCCTATTGGTCTTGTTGAATTTTTTGAGATGGGAAGGTTCCTTAGGTAATACCTCATAGATTTAGGTTTTGATAGTATAAACAAGTTTAAGGTTTTGAGACCCCTTTTTAGACCTCTATAGGGCATGCCCTGATAGGCACCTCCCTTGGTGGGTTGGGCATGCCCCTCTCTGTTGTCTTTGGTTGGCTTGCCATCCCTATTAGCCTAGGGTGGTGCACACCACCCTTTAGTGTCTAATGAGAGAGAGAATAAAATAGAGTGAGGTTAGAATGTGGTGAATGAGAATGAGTGGGTTCCTCTCCTTGTATAGGCCTCAGGGGCAAGAAACAAGCACATATCACTATACTACAAGGGGGACTATCTCTATGCACATATACATGCATCCATTCTTAGGATTGATTCTTGTTAATGAGCTAGTTCCCCTCTTGATATAGGCCTCAAGGGCAAGACACAAGTCTCTTCTCATGTTGCAATTGGCTAGGCCCACTTTAAACTAAACTCACATGTTGCAATTGTGTGGGGCCCATGAGGGGCCACATAGGGTGGCATGCCCCACCTATAGGAGGTTGGACTTTTTATCTTGTGAAATGAAGCCTCCTTGTAATTTGGCTTTCCATTTTAATGCAAAGCCTCCTTGCATTAGGAATCAAGATAATGAAAGTTTAGTATGTCTTGTGAGTCAAGATATTTTGATTGATTAAAGATTAAATGAGTAAGGAATGAATATCCATTAAAAGAAAAAGTATAAGTATATTTTTCTTATATAAATATTTAATAGGAATATGTTTAGGAAATGGAAGGTTCTAGCACATTCATTTGAATCTTAAAGGTGGTTTTAAAGAATAGATGATTCACATATCTCATCCCACAAGTTTTTTTAGATCAATGGTCTAGATTGGATCTCACTAAAGATGGCAAACCCTAAAGTTTAGAAAAATTTAATCTTATTTCTTCTCCCCTAAATCTCTAAACTAATCTTCTTTCTTCTCTCCCTCTATCTAAGAGCTCTCTCTACTCTATCTTTCTCTTTCTCTCTCTCTCCAGGGGCACGCCTTACTTAGGCTCTCTCTCTCTCTCTCTCTCTCTCTCTAGGTTAAGCCAAGAGGTTTAAAGAAGGCCAAGGCATTGAGGCCTTAGCACTTGGGTTTTGATATAGTTCCATATGCTTTCATGATTGGAGGGGTTTGCTATACTTAGTAGATTCGAGATCGATCATTGATCTCAAGCACTATTAGAGGAGGAAACTCGGTGTGGGGTGTAGTAAGTTCGGTTGAAGTAATATCTGAAAATTTTATTTGCTTTATTTTATTTCTTTATTATGCTCTTCTATTTCTATAAAGCAATATGTCAAGTTTTTGTTATTTGAATAAAATGAGATATTTAAGTGGTAGCAAGTGAGAATCAATTTTCTGTTTATTTGCTTATCTCAAGGAGTTCTTTTAAATGTACTATGACCATTGTGAGTGATCTAGTCAGTGGAAAATAAAAGAAAAAAAATATTGAAAATTTACATACACCGTACTAGATCACATAAGTCCAACTTTCATTGGTATCAGAGCTTGGTTTTTTGCTACCATTAAGATTTTTTTATTTTCTTTATTTGATTCCTACATTGCTTTTGGGTAGAGAAAGATTACCGCAAGCACCTTTGTCTCTGAGATTCTAAAAACCGAGAGGTTTGATGGGACAAAGTACTCCTCATAGAAGTGCAAAATCTGATATGTGCTTTGTGAGGAGGGTTTGGATGAGATATTAACGGTGAATCATCCTCATCGCCCAAGAAGCGATTCATCTCAAGCTACAACATATGAAAATGATTCTTGAAAGTGCAAGAATACACAACTTTGGCACAATTATAGCACCTTGATGAAGTAGAACAAGTGAACAATGGCTTCACAGAAGAGCAAAAACTTCAAAGGATTGCACTAAATGCATCCCTACATGATCATCTCCTCAAGGAGGAAATATATAGAAGGGCAACTGTCTAGAATAACTTGGCTTAAGGAGGGGAAAAAAATATAAAATTCTTTCATAAGATAGCAAATGCGGAAAAAGTCCCATTTAATATAGGGCAGTCACATTCTAGGGGTAGAAGGCTATAATTTAGACACACGATTTTAGATACTATAAGAAATCATTTTGTAAAATTTAGAGGCCACCATCTTCCTAATTACAATTTTTTTAAAAATATTGTCCTCCGAGTGAGCTACCCAGTTGGAAAAACCCTTTAGTTTAAAGGAAATTCAGAAAGTTGTATTTCAATTACCCACTAGAGCTTATGGTTTCGCTATGGACATCTTTCATAACTTTTGGGACATTTTTCAAGGGCACCTTTTCGGTATGCTTCTAGAATTCAATACTAGGGAAAAGATTTGAAAGGCTATGAATTACACCTTTATCACCCATACACCCAAGAAGCCATACCTTGAGCATTTGAATGACTTTAGGCCAATTAGCCTTATGGGAAGGTTGTATAAAATCATATCAAAAGTGTTGGCTAAGAGGTTGCGATTGGTGCTGCATATGATCATTTCCCAACCTCAATAAAGATTATTAAAGGTTGACAAATAATAGATAGTATGCTTTTGGCACATGAGTGCATTCACTCCGAAAAGAGAGAAGCAAGTATGGGAATCATTTGCAAAATTGATTTTGGAAAAAGCTTACAGCTGCATAGATTAACGCGTCTTTCGAACATTATAGGGCATATGGGATTCAGGTCTTAACGAAGTGTATGAATAAATGGATGTTTATCTTTGATCCCTCTATCAGTTCTGGTAATGGAAGAAGTATTGGGTTCTTCCAAGCCTCTAGGTTCTTTGATAGGGGGCCCCATTTCTCCCTTTTTGTTCACCTTAGTGGGTGAATTCTTGAGCCAAATGATTTCTTCAATGAATCACGCTGGCTCAGTGAGGGGCTTCATGGCAGCTTCTAGTGGCTTGCTTATATCTTATTTATAATACATAGATGATACCTTATTATTTTGCGATGCCTCAAAGGACCAAATATGGAATCGATGCCTTTTCTTGAGATGCTTCGAGGTGTTCTCCAGTATGAACGTTAACATATGATTACTTTGTGTGGTGTTTCATGAGGGGATAACAGAGTATCGATACTTGCCAATATCAATGGTTGCTAGATCGAAAAATAGTCTATGTATCTAGGCCTGCCTATGATAGAGGAGAGACCATTAAGAGCTATTTGTGATCCCGTTATGGAAAGATGTCACAAGAAATTGGATACTTGAAAGATAAGATAGATGTCATGTGGGGACAGAATAACCTTAATTCAATCTACACTCTCCAACCTCCCAATCAACTATATGTCCGTTCTTCAAACGCCTTCTAGAATTGCTCACTCCCTTGAGAATCTTATTATGGAGAAATGTCGATAGAGATAGAAAATAACATCTGGTTAGATTGTATGGGCTAACTGCTCCTAAGAAACAAGGAGGTCTAGGCTTTAAAAGGCATAAACTTTTGAACAGAATGCTTCTCAATAAATGATGGTCTATATGTGCTTTACAATGAGAAAGTCTTTGGACTCAGGTGTTGTGAAACATATATGGTGTTGATTTGAGAGGTACATTCATAAAGAACCTCATAAATTTCTCATATATGGAAGTTCGTCAATAAATGTAAGCTAATTTTCCTCAACAATTTACGATGAATTGTTGGAAATGGTAAGGACACCTATATCTAGTTTGATAGATGGCTTGGTAATTCTCTAGTAAGATTTCAATTCCCTAATTCTTCTAAAAAGTGTCTACTCTAGAGGCTGCAGTTCCAGACCTTGGAATCCAGGAAGGGGAACAAGTTATATAGAACACCCAATATTGCTATAAAAGTTTCCCAGATCAGGTTGCAAACAAACTCATTGACTTATTGAAACTCATAAATGCTAGTTATTGTTCCTTAAATATGAATAATCTCATCATTTGGGAACCAATCCGAGGAGGCTCTTTCTCATTCACCTCCTTCTACAAACTGCTTTATAATGATAGATTCAGGCGGATGGACCATAACCTATTAGTTTCACATAAAATTCAGGCCTTTCTTCGGCTCACTTGTCAAGGTGGTGTTCTCACCACAAATAACCTACGGAAAAGAGGAAAAAGTTTGCCTTATGTGTAAAATGGAAGAGGAAAATTCCTTCTGGTTAGATGGGATAGGGCAATGGCTCCAAGAAACAAGGGGGTTTAGAAAGCTTAAACTTATGAATAGAGCCATTCTCACTAAATGGTGGCCTAGGTGTGCTCTACAATGACAAAGCCTTTGGAATCAGATATTATGAAACAAATATAGTGATGATTTGAGAGGTATATTCATAAAGAGCCTCAAAGATAGATCCTAAATTTCTCATATATGGAAGTCCATTGATAGATGCAAGCTAATATTCCTCAGCAATTCAAGATCATTGTTGGAAACAGTAGGGACACTTATTTCTAGTTTGATAGATGGCTTGGTAATTCCCAACTAAGATTTCAATTCTCTAACTCTTCCAACAGTGTATACTCCAGAGGCTACAATTGCAGACCTCATAATCTAGGAATAGGACCAAATTATTTGGAATATCCAATGTCGCTATAAAAAAGTATCCCAGATTAGGTTGTAAATAAACTCTCGAGTTATTGAAACTCCTATATGCTAGTTATTGTTCTTTGAATTTGGATGATCGCATTATTTGGAAACCAAACCTAACAAGTACTTTCTCGGTTACTTCCCTCTACAAATTTCCTTATAATGACATATTAAGGCGGATAAGATGTTAACAAGGTTTGATCACTACTAGTTCCAAATAAAATTCAGGCCTTTCTTTGGCTCTTTTGTCAAGGTAGTGTTCTCACTGCATACAACCTAAGGATTAGAGGAAATTTTTTTATGGAAGTTTAGCTGGTAACCCTATTAGTGGAGGGCTTGGTCGTGTTCTTTGGGATCATCTTGGTAGAATTTACACATTTTTCTAGTAATTATTCATGGGAAAGGTTTCTATGCTTCCCCTACAGCAAAGAAGTTCTATCCTTTCCCTACCATCCAGTCGTCCAATTTTGATCAAGAGAGTCACTCACCGTTTGATCTAAGATCCAACGTCTCAAAGTATTTTATTTTTAGTTGTTTTATACAAATTGCATGAAGATGAAATTTGGTACGTGCTATCGTCTCATTGGGGGCACACCTATAAAAAGTATTAAAAATAATTTTTCGATAAAATATAATGACCAAAATACCTTTTGAAACTTTCAAGGATACTTTGATCATGTTATTTTATGGAAAATATTTTTTTATATTTTTCGCTAGTGCAAGCTTAATAGCGGAATGAACGTCCAAAATTTGGTGTCAAAATAGTTTATAAAAAAAAAATTAAAAATAAAATAGCATAGAGACGTGACAATGTGATTGAGACAATCTTAGCCCTCCATTCAGAATGGACGGTTGGATAAGAGGGAGGATAGAACTTCTATGCTGGAGGGGAAGCATAGAAAACTTGCCCATTATTCATGGGATGTATGAAGGCCCGCCTTCAAAAAAAAAATTGAGAAATTATTGTTCATAACCGTCTAAATTCTTAAAATTACAAGAATACCTTAATTTTACAAAATTTATGTGCATATCCCTTTTTTCTCCTATTTTTTATTATTAAAATATACCCCCCACTACAGATCTTTTAGGTCCATAGTGTTCAAGGTTCATGCAGAGTGAGGGCACTATAGATGGTGCTACAAACCTCCTAAGTTTGCAGTGGTGCAGATGGGAGGAAGCACCTTGCACCGCTACAAACTTAGCAAGTCAGCAGCAGTTTCAAAAATCACAAGAACCATTGTGGATCTATTATGTCCATAGTACTTTCTAGTGCTACATACCTATCATATCCATATCAGGGGCATGTTAGGAAAAAAAAGAAGGCATCTACGTCAATCATGAGAACTTGAAATATTAAAAAATATTATTATAGGTTCATCCCAAAAAGCTTCAAGAAAATACCCTTGAAGGCATTAGAAATATAGATCCTAACCCTTCTTCACCTTAAAATGACTTTAATAACATTATCTAAAAATAAATTATAGGTTCATTCCAAAAAAAAATGAAGAGAATACTCTTGAGCCATTAGAGACATTGTTCCAAACCCTTCTTCACCTTAAAATGACTTTAAAAAATAGAAAACATATTGCATGCATGAAATGAAATGGCAAAAAATACCCATGATGGATGAGCCATTTGGCAATTTAATTTTTGGCAAGGCCAAAATCCATCCAATCAGCTAACAAACTTAAACCGTTATCGCAATGAATTTCTCTCTACTGTTATTGCACTGAATCTCTCCTTCTTTCTTTCTCTCTCTAACAACTCTCTCTTTCTCTCTCTAACGGGCAGCTGTAGAAAAATAACGCTTTTATCAACCTCTCAGCAACCATCCCAATCTCTTCATTTCTCTCCCCTCTCTTCTCCCTGTTTTTGTTTTTCATGAACAGTACATATAGAGAAGCAACCAAAAACCCTCTCCTCTCCCTGTTTATTGTTTATGTTTTTCATGAACATAACAGTACATATAAAAAAACAACCAAACAGAACATATAGAGAGAAGTAGACAGAAAACACGATGTGAGAACTAGGGTTTTCGATGGGCGACGAGGTGGTTCGTTTTTCTGGTTTGTTACAGGAGCACAGAAAACACGATGTGATGGGGAACGAGGAGGTTGGTCCTTCTGGTTCGTTGCAGGAGCACATAAAAGAGGGAGAAGAAGCCATAAATGATCGTGGCCTTGTACTTGTGAGGTACATTAATCATGGTCTTGTGAGGTACATTAAACACAATGTGCAGGACAAAGTATTTGAGCTTCCAGAAAAGTACATCCCTCCCTTCACAGTCATAGGAAAAGGGGCTTATGGCATGGTCTGGTTTGTGCTCCATCTCTTTATCTCTCTTTCTTGTTTTCCCTCTTCTTTTTCTCTTTCTCTTGTACAATTCTGTTTCTTTGTCTGTCTCGATTGCTTATGCACAGGAAATGTACCCATGCTTTGTTATTCTTTTGATATATGTCTCAGTTGTTTTCTGAGAAAGATTGAGGATCATGCATAATTCTGCTATTTCCTTTGAGGCTTGGTTAAATTTGAACGAAATTCTTCGAATGCTTTTACTGTTAAACGAATCCTGGAAGTTGGGTTTTGTTTGGTTTGATTTGAATGGCGACTCTGCCTTAGAGAGAGAGAGAGAGAGAAGTTCTCAGTTCTTTTGTGAGAGATTGAAGGTCATGCATAATTCTGATATTTCCTTTGGAACAAAATTCTTTGTCTACACCACTTCTTCATAGTGTTTTTCAGCTTTTACTGTCAACCAGAATCTTGGACATCTGGTTTTGTTTGGTTTCGTTTGAATGGCTAATCTGCAGCAGAGAGAGAGAGGCAGAGAATCTTGGAAGTCTGGTTTTGTTTCGTTTGATGATATGAGGCTAGGGTTTTGTCGAGTTTTTGGAGAGAGATAAAGGAATGATAAGAGGCTAGGGTTTTTGTCGAGTTTTTTTTGTTCGTGGATTCGGTGTCGCTAGTGGACCTAATGTCATTAAATGATTAGTTTTTTTTTTTTTTCTTTTTAAAAATTAAAAAAATGATTTGCATATGGCCCTAAAACTTTTAGGTAAAATACAAAAGATTTGGTCAACCACCTTCTTTTTTTTTTTTTTAAGTAAGACCGTGCCTAACCTTTAAAGCACAATTCTACTAACAAAAAGAGCTAAAACGACTAAAAAAATATGAAAATTCATCGATGAATAATTTTGAAAAAATATAAAAAAGTGGGTTGACCAAATTTTGAAAAAATATAAAAAAATGGATTAACCAAATTTGAAAAAATAAAAAAAAAACTGGGTTGATTGACCGGAACTCCATCCTCAATTCCATTATTGTCTACGATTGAAAAATCCCTACAATGAAATCAGCTTCATTTTCTATTATGGCTAAGTTAAAAGAAATTTCTTTAAACTTAATAATTCTATATATATATTCAGTGTAAAGAAAGAATTATTCGCCGTTTGGTACCGAAATTACTAGCCCTATGCTTGTTTAACCGCACTCTCTCTAACTTCTCTTTTTTATCTCCTCTCCCTTTCAACCCAGAAGTTTCTCAGCCTTCGTTACGAAAGTGTACGTGAGAGATTTGTGAGTGTGGTCGAGATATCAAAAGAGGAGAGAAGATTTTAGAAAAGGGCAAGCTTTCTATGTTTTTTCTACAGCATGAAACTTATATATTTCTCCATATCCAACCTTCCATTTTGAATGGCGGGTTAAGATTGCCCCAATCACAATCTCAAATCTCTACATTATTTTATTTTAAATTTTTTTCTATAAACTATTTTCACACCAAATTTTGGACATCCCATCCTCTATTAAACTTGCACTAGCGAAAAATATAAAAAAATATTTTCAATAAAATAAAAGGTACAAAGGTATTTTGATCATTATATTTTTTTTAAAAATATTTTTAATATTTTTTATAGGTACACCCCAATGAGAAGATGACACGTATCAAATTCATATTCATTCAATTTGTATAAAAAAACTAAAAATAAAATACTTTGAGATGTCGGATCTAAGATCAAACGGTAAGTGGCACTCTTGATCAAAATTGGACGGCTGGATGATAGGGTGAAGTATAGAAACCTTTTCCTTTTAAAAAAACCATGAATTAAAGAAAAATTATACATAGAGAGCATAAGACACCTTTTAAATAACTTATAAAATATATTAATACGTAAAGGATGCGGTTTGTAGAAATGCGGGGTACAATATGCGGGCTTGGCAATAAATATATTTTTCAAAATATAATTTGATCCTAATTTTTGGAGGATATATAATCTTTAACATGGAGATCATGAACATGAATTTTTTTTTTGAAAACTAAAATAATAATTATATCAAAAAGACATTTCGATTGTTAGTTACAATTGTTTTTAGATGGACCACTTATTTGCATCCATCTTTAAGATGGATGCTTAGACCTCTGGACTGCATATTGTAGAAATGTATATTATAGAAATACGGTCCAACCCACATGAAACATTTGTTCTTTACACAATGAGGTCACAATCACTCTTGTTTTTAAAATTTCAAATTTGGTGATTGTAAGAGTGCCATTGAATATATTCAAAGTGCAAAAAAAAATAAATTTAGACTTCATGACTTATCCCAAGCCACGCGATTTGGTATCTAATGACCTGAAGTAATTGTGATCTTTTTGTAACCAAAAAAAAAAAAGTGTCTCTTTGTATACAATCCCATATTAATATTGGGTGTAGGTGGTATACAGATGCATTCGTAGCTGTAGACATAAGGTGCATCTTACATAATTTTGATGGAAAATGTTTTTAGGATTATTTCAAAGGGTGCGGTTTGTATAGAGCCTAGGCTCTAAACAATCAAATTAGAGCCTGCCTTCAAATAATGTCGAGAAATATGGTTTCAATAACAGAAATATTTTTGATAGCCTTAAAATATATTTTCATCTTTATTTATAAAGTTTAAAGCTTAAAAAATAATGTAGATTAAGAGACCTATGAAAACTTGAAAATCTTGAAATTTGACGGTCCAAAAGTGCATTACAAAATACACTATTTCCAAAATTTGAAATCTATCTTTTTATTATGTCCATACATCTTGATATCGAGAAGATGAATTGGAGGATATTTGGGCATCAAAACAATATCTTCTAATGAAATTTATGAGGTAGGCTCGAATTTGATTGTTTAGAACCTCGGCACTATATAAAATTTTTTCTATTTCAAAATCTATTTTTATATCTAATTATAAAATTTTAAATTTAAAAAATACTTAAAATCAAGTAGATATATAAACATATGAAAATAT
>NW_006495273.1:7267480-7292850 GCF_000471905.2 Amborella trichopoda | reverse complement strand
AAAATCTTTTTATTTTTCATGATCAGAAGTCTCGATGTCGAGCTGATCAATTAAAAGGTTTTTCAACATTAAAACTACAATTGTCTGATCGATTTTTAGGTAAATCCGTAGCTCTACGCAACCTTATATAAATTTTTTTTTTCCATATATTATGCAGAATTTATTAATTTTGGACTCTTCCATAAAGAAGCCCTTCGGACTTAGTTTTGCGGTTGAGAAATGGCAAAAAATATCTCAGTATTACTGGTTTATGAATATGCAGTTCTGCCATGGATTCAGAAAGACAGATAAGAGTTGCCATCAAGAAGATTGAGAATGCATTTCAAAACGGACTTCGTGCCAAGCTCACATATCGGGAAGTTAAGCTCAACGCCCATCTTAGTGGCCATGAAAATGTAAGCACCCTCTCTCTCTTTCTCTCCAAAAATCGTGAAAATTCTGAGCATCTGCTCACTTTCCTATTCAAACAAGAGATGGGTTTTGCTTATTTGCTTCTCTCTCTAGATTATCGGGATCAGAGATATCATACGGTCGCCGCAGAGGGAGAAATTCAACGACGTGTACATTGTATCCGAGCTCATGGAAACTGATCTTCATCAGGTCCTCAGCTTACACGAGCCTCTCACTGAATGGCATCAAGTGGTATTCTCCCCAAACCAAACACACAAATTTTCCCTTTAACCTACTGACTGGTATGTGAATATCCTCTTTAACATTTAATTTCTAATTGGGCTGGAATTTAAGGTCTTCCCCAATAAATTAACTTGTTTTAGTTTATTGGTATCAAATATGCTACCTTTGGTCTCTTATTTTTGTTCTTTTCTAGTCTCTGCTTTAGTTATTGATTCTGCTCTTTATACGCTTTTTTGTTAATCTTTTTTTTTTCTGAGTAGCACATCCTTGTTACATTTTGAAATTGGTTCAATTCCAATGTGCATGTTGGTCCAGATGAGTTCTTTGTGCTTTGTTAGTTGTAAACCGATGTTGCAGAACACGGCAGAGCTACTCGGGCTTGGCTCCTTGCCAAGTCGAGTACAACTCAAGCCACCTAAAGAAAAAAAAACAGTAAAAAATGTATAAAAATAAGGAATCAATGTATGAAAATTAAATGTTTGTAATTTTGATTTTTCTTTTTTCTTTTTACAATCATTTGTGATTTTTTCCTCTTTTTTCCCCTTTTTCTTTACAATGATTTGTGAGTTTTTTCTTCATTTTCCCCATTTTTTTATTTTCCTCTTTTTATGGATTTTCTAAAATATCTCCAACCATCATTCAAATTTTTTCTAAATTATATATATTGATGATCGGATGGTGATGCTGATCACCACAAGATTGTCCAAGTCATAAGATTTGTATCCATGACAACTCGGTAGTAATAGTCGGCATGGTTTTGTATTTAGCCTCGTACACTTACCTAAAAGTTATCCTAAAGCGTCTAGTTTGATCTTCTATTATTCGGTGATCCGTCACAATTAAAATTGGGATACAGCAGTCTATCGCATTTCGTTGCCCGAATATTGCCTAAGTTAATATCCGTGCAGTTTATATGGGTTATGCAGAAAGTGTCATATTCATTTCACAACAAATGCAATGTTGGCATAATGAAGGTTAATTATCGTAGATCACCAATCTTGCTTTTGTTGCAAGATGGACAGAAGATAATCTTCCTCTCTTGCTTTTATTTTGTTTATCTCAGCTGGATTACTACAGTTATGCACCATGTCATGTGATCTTTACAAACAAAATCCAATTTAGAATTTGTTATCATAAGAAAATTGAAGAGAACATCATTCAAATTCCAAGCTAAGATAATAGCTCAGCTCCCAGGGGCCCATGTCAAATGTTTTGTTTAATATAATATTCTGGGCTTGAATGTTTTTTGTGGTTCTTCACTTCTTCATATGATAATGATATCATAAACATCGATATACTTTTGTGAAATTTTTTGTAAATAAAGACTTTTATGCTGCACTTTATTACACATACTTCCCCTGCCTGTCTGTTGATATCATGAGAAGAGTGAAATCACGTCCTATTGAGTTTTTTCAATCCACAGAACCACCTTCATTAATTTACAAATCTTATGGCTCTCTATCTAATTAAGATCAGATGGTTGTTCCCTATGTACATCATGTTATACTCTCCATGAAGGAAAGTGTCGTTTGCTTATGTTTGTCTGTTATGCAATCCAATGAATTGAGACTTGGCAAGGTTGCTCTTGCTGTGTCTATTTAACTATTTTTCTCAATTTCTCATTCTAATTCATACTGTGCATGTAATTTTGTTTTGCTGGCCATAAATTTTTATTTAGTTCCATCAAATTATTACTTCCCTTTGTGCATCTTTGTGCACCCAATTAAGTTTACTTTTGGGGCTAGGGACCACAAATTGAATATTATTTTTATCAGGCAGGTAATCCTCCTTTCTGGACTTTGCTTCTATAAAAGAAGCATGTTCTTGAGCTTCACTATTTCTGATGAAGACAACTAATGATTCAAGTAATAGGATTGATATTGTTGAATGAGCTTCCCAGGGAAATAGGAGGCATTTATGCTGACTGAATGTAGAATTACGAGCATGCTGCTGACAAGTGTAACCTAAAGTGATTGCATTGCATCACTAGAAAACTTCGTTTTGGTTTAATGTCCACTTTTGGGTAGTAATATTGTCAGTACCTAGAATTTCATGGATATGTATATGGGTGTCAGTGCCCAACATATGCAAGGGATTTTGACATGACAGCAAAAGAATTGTTTATACAGGGTCATTTGTACAATGAAACCATTTTTATAATGTAATACAATTATGCATGGATTCTTGTATATGCCTCATGTGTCTGAGTCGACATAATACACCCCTCACTTCGATATAGGATACTTTTATGGAAATTGTAAATCATCAGCATCATCATCCGATCTTTATACCAACTATTTAGGGTCGGCTACATGAATTTTGTTCTGCCATTCCGCTTTATCATGGGTCATACCCTCAGTCAGATCATAAGTTACTATATTTCTTCTCACAACTTCCTTCCATGCCCTTAGGGCCTTCCCCTAGCCCTTTTAGAACATACTGATATTAAATAAATATAAATAAATTGTAATATAAATAAAAAAATTATGCAAATAAATTTGACATTAAAAACGTAATTTGAGTAAAGCATGCTTCATTATCCAAGAGGACTAGGTTATAATAACCAAACCCACCATGCCAGCATACTGGTCGTTCAACCAGCTGCACCTGTGAAGGAACACACTTTAAAACCTTTAAAATTAGCATAAGCAAGGAAGGAGGTACACCATAAAAAATCCTTGATAGAAGGTTATTAATAATAAAGAAAACTTTACAAAAAAAAAGCATCAGTCCATTAGTTTTGTGGGAACTTCATTACGCAGCATTATAGATCTAGCCATTTGTGAGATATGAAGATGGTTGTATTTGGCCAACCCATTCTGATTAGTGACCTAGAGTGGTGTGGGCAATCAAATCATTGCAAGTGACTTTGCTTAAGACATTGAATCCTATTCCGCCATTTTGCTCCATGAATAGCCGTGCCCTTCAGGACTCATGAATAAGATATGGTAAAGTTTAAAACTGGCTGCCTATCTAACACAACCCTCCTAGCTCGGCATGACCAACTTGGAGCTGGCCAAGGTGGAATTAATCCATCACTAGCATCAATTTGTATTTTTGTAACATGTTGGTCGCGATGTATTTAGATACCAATATGATAAGGAAAGCATTGGATCCATCTATACTTGAAAAATACATCCCCACAATAAATCTTGTGTTGTGTAAATTACATAAATCTCATGAATCCATGATGGAAGAAACGAGTGCAGGATCCCACAGGTCAACATTGATGAGATAAAGATGATGGAAGGTTCTTCTGTAAATAGAGAAGTGAAATTTTGATTGCTTTAGGGATGGACAAATTGAGAAGATTGTTCCACATGAAAATCAATGCTTATAAATGGATAATGTTGCTGACTAGGTGAGTTATTAATCATAAACTAACTTGCATGTGCTAGTATGATGTCAAAGAGATGATCAAATGGGGGAAGACACTGCTGTAGAAGCTTAAATTCATGACTCCACTGCCTGAGATTAAGTTCTATAGTCATTGAGAATCTGATCAAACTTATGAGCCACACTATGAAGTTGTAGGAAAGAGTGATTGAGCAATGACTATGGCATGAAACTAGTGTATCATAAACTAACTTGCATGTGCTAGTATGATGTCAAAGAGATGATCAAATGGGGGAAGACACTGCTGTAGAAGCTTAAATTCATGACTCCATTGCCTGAGATTAAGTTCTATAGTCATTGAGAATCTGATCAAACTTATGAGCCACACTATGAAGTTGTAGGAAAGAGTGATTGAGCAATGACTATGGCATGAAACTAGTGTATCAGAATACCAATTCGGTTTTATATCAGGGAGGTTAACAATTGAGGCTAGTTTCCTACTTAGGAAAGTTATTGAGAAGTTTAGGGTGAAGGGAAAAGACCTCCACATGGTCTTTACTGATATAGAGAAAGCTTATGATGAAGTAGCTCGAGATTTAATTTGGTGGATGTTAGAAAAGAAAAGAGTCTTTAGATATTATATCGACTTGATGAGAGATATGTACAAGGGAGCGCTAACTAGTTGGAGGATGAGTAAGTCTTCAGTAACAATTGGCCTACAGCTGGGGTCAACATTGAACCCATACCTCTTTGTATTAGTTATGGACGATTTAACTAGGCACCAACAAGATGAGGTGCCGTGGTGTATGTTGTTTGCGGATGATATAGTTTTGATCGATGAGATCCAAAGTGGCGTCAACTCAAAGTTAGAACTTCGAAGGAATGCTCTAGAATCTAAAGGTGTTAAAATTAACCGAAATAAGGTGGAATATATGGAATGCAAGTTAAGTAATAATAGGCACAAAGATGAGGAAGTAGTTAAGATTGCCAGCTAAAAAATATCAAAAAGAGCGCACTTTCGATAACTTGGGTCGAGAATCCAAGAAAATGGAGAGATTGAGGAAGTTGTCGAACATAGAATTAGAGCTGGGTGAGCAAGTGGAGATGTACAATTGGAGTTTTATGTGATCGCCGTATACCAATGAACCTGAAGGGAAAATTCTATGGGACAACTGTGAGACTAGCTTTGCTTTATGGAGCGGAATGCAGTCAAGAAACAACATATCCATTGGATGAGTGTAGCTGAGATGAGGATGTTGAGATGGATGAGTGGCAGTACAAGAAGGGATAAAATTCGAAGTGAATATATTAAGGAGAACTTACATGTGGCTCCAATAGGCGATAAGATGAGAGAAAGTAGACTTATTGGGCTGGCCATGTACAACGTAGGTTAGGTGCAACACCTATTGGGAGGTGCAAGTTGGTTCAAGTGAAAGGCTTAAAAAGGCAAGGGGTAGGCCCAAAAGAACATGGTTGGAAGTAGTGAGGATAGATGTAGAGACTAATGGTCGTGTTGAGGGTATGGTCCTTGATAGAGCAAAATGGTGGACCGGGATTCGTATAACCGACCCCAAATAGGAAAAGGCTCTGATGATGATGATAAGTCATCGAAAATCTGATGTTCTGAACATTCCCCTCCCTTATGCCTTTCCTCAGTAAAGCTACATCAATGTCATGTTGAGTAAACCAAAACTGTCATTTTGAATCATTGATCAACAACAACAAAAACAAGTATCTTCTTAACCTGAGATCCTAGAATGACATTCTCTGACCATTATCTTACGTAGAGATGTGGAAACTGTTGTAATATCAACAAGAAATATGGGCAAAACAATTCCATTTCTGTTTGTGATTTTATTACTTTTATGGTAAAGGATGGGGCCTTTAAGCTTCTAGCCTGAAGCAGACACTTGATTGCTTCTGCTGATAGTACCCCTACAACCATATTTTTCTGATGATGAAAGCATGGTCGCCATGCATGATCTAAATTTAAGTGTTCAAATGTGGGATTATTTTGACTATATCATATGCCTTGTTACCGCTCTATCAACATATTTGACCCACATTTCTAGAGGGAGTGTAAGTTAACTTAGAGATCTACTAGTGTCTTTTTCTTGGGATCTGCTGGTGTCCTATGGCTGTAACCAACAGATGGAGGTTGACATGCATTAACTTGCATGCCATGAATTCAGAGACTATCACCTGAAAACAAGCAACGATTACAATGATATGGACATCAATGATGTCCTTTATATTCTTCCTTTTTATGGGTCTTAGTGGTCTTTGGTCTTTATTGTATTGAGTTTTTAGTGGTCTTTGGTCTTTGTTGTATCGAGTCTTTCGTGGTCTTTGTTATGACCCTTCCATTTATGGTTGCTTCACTTTTGACTTAGTGCATGCTTTTCCATATTTCATGGTAGAAAACTTGGACTCAGGGTGGAACTCAGGGCCCTCCATGAGCGAGTCAGTTCAGTGAGTACCACGTTGACTTGCTGAGTTTTCATGGAGTTGGCCGAGTAGAGCTGAAAATTCCTGAAAAAATGGGGAAAAATATTAGAAATACAGAGAACGGAAAAAATAAAATAAACATATACAATATAGTAAATGATAAAAAAGGATGTTATTGGCTTTTGTACCCATTGAAATTATGTGACAATATTATGTAACGCTGAGGGATATTATAATTTTCTACCATTCAAATCATCCTAAAACACCTCAAAATTGAAACCCCCAAACCAGATTTGCGAATCGCCTTTGGATATAGTTGATCTAAGCTATTGTAATTTTAGGGTGAATAGTAAAGCCCAATCGTCATCATTATAGCCTTTTCCCAATTAATTGGGGTCGGCTAATAGTAAATCCCAAATAAAAACTGTTTTTGTTTTTTTTGGTTGTTTGTGAGAAAGCAACTTATGATTTGATGAAGAACCCAAAAACAGGCTTAGGGAACAAATTTCATCCATGACCGATTTATTGTTGCAAAGAGATCCCAACTTTTTCATTTCGGTCAACAGCTAGGTCGACATTTTCGATCTCCCTAAAATCCACTTTTTTCTCAAATCTAATCTATGGACTACAACCAAAATTTGGGCTCGAACTTATGCTTTAATGGAGAGAAATGAGGAAAAGGGAAGTTGGATTTTGCTTACTTTATATTTCTGAAAATCAATCAAACTTTGTGAGTTGTGACAGACGTGCCGAGTCTGCCAAGCACTTGTCGAGTTGCTACAGCACGCACACAAGTTGCTACATTGACTTTTGCCGAGCCTGAGTGACTCGGCTCAGTCCAAGTGGACAGAGATTGCTAACACTTCCATATTTGTTTGGCTTATAGTATATTTTGGTTGAGTTCACATTTCTCGTTATCTCAATTTGTTGTGATCAATCATCCTCAACTTTTCTACAGTACATGGTGGTCACGTAACTCTTGTTATGTGAAGATAGGTTTGGAGGTTTGGATTTCAGGAGCAGAAACCTAAATTTCAAATCCAGATTAGAGTTTTTCTCTATCAAATTTGATGGAAAAAAATAATATAAAGAATTTAGAAAACAATGAAGTATGGGCCCTTTTGAAAAATGGAAGATGAATGAACTAAATTTAGGCAGAGTTTGGGGTATGAGCACAGAAATGGAGATCTTACTACTACTATTCAACTGGTTTAGGCAGGAGTTGGATGAAACTATCATTTCGTGTGCGTTTGTATCCATCCTAGTTAAATGTGTTTCATGAAGTACTGCATGATGTGGATGAGATGGTTTGCCCTTTTGACAGTCAACTTGAAGTGTCAATCTCTACGAATCTAAAAAGAACACATAGGGACTTCATACTCGATCATTAACCTATTGTAAGCTGTGACTTCATCATGTAAATTAACCTCACTTTCTTATTTCATGTTCTCTTTGAAATTTCAATGTGAAAAAATACTAGCTGCAAATACTTTCGAAGGAATTATTGGAAACAAAGATATCTCTAGAACACATTTTTCTTGTTGCAAACTGTTGGGGCAGCACACGTGGAGTTTTTCTTTTTCAGTATCATTAAGATATGCATGCTCATTTTAGTTCCTGGAATGTTTTTCATACCATTTCAGAACCAGCCAGAAATCTTATTATATCTTTCCTTTTGTTTATCTGACGTTTGCATATGTTACTATAGACTCTTTATATCTTTTGGTAAATTAAAAATTTGGGTGAGTGATGCTTGGACTTGAATTTGGCAGTATATCTTGTATCAATTGTTGCGAGGATTGAAGTACATTCACTCGGCCAATGTCTTGCACCGTGATTTGAAGCCTTCAAATTTGCTCGTGAGTTCTGACTGTACCCTTAAGATATGCGACTTTGGACTTGCGCGGATTAATTCTCCAAGAGCCCTTATGAATACAGAAGTGGTGACATTTTGGTATCGAGCACCAGAATTACTCCTTGGTTACCCGAGATATACTTATTCAGTTGACATTTGGTCTGTTGGCTGTATATTCATGGAATTGGTAACTGGAAAACATTTGTTTCCAGGTGCCAATAGTACCGACCAACTCCAGCTTATTTGTAAGGTAAAACTCTAAAAGACATGTTTCAACTTGAGATATGATATTCAGTTCAAATGAATTGTGGTCTGATACCCTACCTTTTTTATTCTTATGCAAAAACAAAAAAAGCTACTTGGATCACCTGATGAATCAAGCCTCTGGTTCTTACAAACTGATGAAGCACGCCGAAGATATGTTCGACAAATCCTACATTTCCCCAAGCATCAATTATCGCAGAGATTTCCAGCTATACCTCCGATTGCCATTGACTTGGTTGAGAAAATGCTGGTCTTTGATCCAAATAAGCGCATCACATGTACTTGGCTTTCTCATCTTATGAATTTCTAAGATAGTATAATCCAATGGACTATGCAGAGATATAGTCTGATGTCATCACCATATGGTGGAAGAATGGATAGTGATAGAGAGGGAGTGGACTAAATGTCAGAGTGAGAGGGAAATCCACCCATTCTTTCTTCACTGTATCTCATTTCTTCTGACGGTGATGATTCAGTGAACTGTGTTTTTTCTTAGTCCATTGAGTGCCGTATACTTTCACATTTAAGAATTGAAGTTTTGGTGATGTTTTTGTTTTCTATTTTGTATTTTCAAGTTTGGCAGCACTAGTGAATGTCATGTTTTAAGCAGGTGATGAGGCATTGGCCCACCCATACTTGGAAAAGCTACATGACATCAGCGATGAACCAACATGCACCTCACCTTTGAGTGCTGATTTTGGCGATTTACCATTAACGATAGAAGATTTTAAGGAGCTTGTTTGGGAGGAATCCTTGAAATTTTCCCCAGATCTGAAGCCATAGCAAGTAGTGTTAGTTCATTATCAGCTTTGGCCTATAAAGGGCATCACTGGGTTGCTTAACCAGTGGAATAACACAGAAGTGATTGGTGCAGCAGTGTGGCATGACCATTGATTCTTTGATTCTTTTTCACAATTGCATTTATTACTCATATGAGTAGTTTAAGACCTTCCTTTTATCAATTCATTTGTGGCGCAATACATGGCCTGTCAATTGGTTCTTTGTATGATGTGGGACAGGAGTAGTTACTTTGCTTGTTGTATACTGGGTAGCATGAGCAGGTTTTGGTCCGTCTCATATGAAGGGTGATGGGTAGCACAACTTCAGTTATGAAATGGAAGATGTAAGCCTTGTAATTTTCTTTTGCTTATTCAGATAAGTTCTTGAAGTTGTGTACGGTAAAGTGTGACTTGCCTTTTTCAGTTTCGGATATGAAGAGGTAATGCTTTTGAGAACAACTCTACTTCAGTCCCTTAGACTTGGAGAAATTATCTTCATGTATATGATGAATTACTGATCTTAATCAGGAGCTATATCTTACAGATTATTGAACGTGATGCAGTGAAACTTCTGGATTTGATAATATCAGGTTCTATGACGTTTCATGCTTGAAAATGCGGAACCAATTATTGTAGGATAGATAATTCATCTTTTGTTTATACAATAGGTAATTTCTCTTAGCAGAGAAATTAATTTGGAACCTATTTTAACTAAGTTTCAATTAGTTCTTTATGGAAATAAGTAATGGGGAATTCAGAAAATTGCAAGTGATGCCATTTGATCATTCTTGCTTTGGTAATGGTAGGTTCTATTACCTCTCAAGCTTGAAAATGCAGAACTCGTGTATAATTCATTGTTTGTTTATCACTAAGTAATTGATCTTAAGCAGAAATGAGTTTAAAGCTATTTCAAGTTCTAAACTGTTTTTTTTAAATACTGTGAGTTACAGGAAATTCAGGAAATTGCAAGTGATGCTAATAATCCTTTCAGATTTGTTAAACTTAGGTTCTATGGGACCTTTCAAGATTGAAGAATGCAGAATCCAAGTACCATAGGACACTGCCTTTGGTTTTCAATTGAATAAATTAGCGAGTTTGAAAAAGAAAAAGGAACACCTTATCTTCTATAGATCAGTAGATTCCTCAACAAGTGGTAAACAAAATGCGATGCTATCAAATTTGAGGTGAAGCAATAGAATTATCCTCAGCACAATTGTTGCATTAGCTTATGAGAGAGAAAACATTCTCCCTCTCTTTATTTATTTATTTAATTTTGGCTGCTTTCCGTGACCTAGATCTTTAATTTTCTCAATCATATAATTATGTTTCTGTGGAACTTTCTAGACAAATTTAGAGAAAAATACTCCTATTTCTTTTTTAGAGCATAAAGCATATGTTAATTTCACCTACTTTTTAAAACAATTGTTTAAGCTCAAATAGAGTATGTTCATAACTATCACCATTGCACACATAATAAATATTTAAAAAAATTAAAAATAAATGAATCACCAAATATATAAAATAAAATAAAATAAATATATGTTATGTGATTATAAAAAAAGTAGAATTAAAAGGAAGTCACAAAAGTGAAACAATGCTTTTTCTATAAATTTTCCAATTTTTTATGCATCCATCAGAGATAAGTATCACATCCCATTCTCCTATTGCATGTCATGTCATTTGTATAAATATTTTTCCACTGCTTCAACAGATATCAGAAGACGGAAAAAGGGAAAGAAAGGCAGCATCCTTAGTCGAATGCTATACCATTTTTGTTGGGTAAGCTACACCATGACTCCAACACAACAAGCACTCATATATTAGTCAATAAATCAGGGGATGAGTATGGCTATGCCTATAAGAGGCTGATGAGCATGCTTGGAACTCAACGTCATCGATCGGGTCCCTATCCGTCGGGAATGGGCAATCACCATACCCGCTCTCCGGCAAAAGACTGCATGGTGTCGGCGTCACCCCGCTCGACGTCCCGCTCACGTATGTGCAATTCCATGGAAGCTTCTTCTTCTTCGACTTTGGCGACATTCCTATCGTCACATTCGAAATGCATATATCCCCAAATGGAGCCTTTGGAATACCCTCCAATTTACCAGCAATGGTGACATTCTCAGAGATGACATCTCTGTAATTGATTCCAGAAACAACCGGAAATGCATTTGGGTCCCATTTGTTATCAGGGTGGGACCCATAGGAGCCAGTCATGGTAAAAACCCACTTCATGTTTTCAAGGTTCATTCCTTTAACATAGATGTCTTTGACAAAGCCACCCCTGCCGGGAGAGGTCTTGATTCTGACAGCAGCCTCAGAGTTGACTGCCTGGATGTCCTGGGCACGGACGTCCTGGATCCCACCAGACATCTCGCTTCCCAGGGCGATGACAGCAGAAAACGGGGAGACACAGAACAGGCGGCGGATGATTATGTGCTGGCTCGGCATTCCAAAGGCAATGCCATACTCGTCCCACCCTGACTTGATCGCGATGCAATCATCGCCCGAGACAATGTTGCAGTCCTCGATGCGGACGTGTGTGCACGAGTCTGTAGGGGTGGCCAACAGGTTACACTTTTGAGAGAGAGAGAGAGACTAAAAGTCAAGGTGGGTAGGTCTAACTACTTTGAACAGCCCAACTGCTCCACTAAGAAAGGGGTTATTAGAAAATGGGCTCATCCGTGAAGAGTGGATCAGACAATGCTGCAGTGTTTTTTCACTCCTGAATGGGGTGGAGAAAAAGGCGTTTTCCCTTTCAAATGCTCTTGCAAACAGGGCCTTAACTTTTCAAAATAAGATTCATGCCAAAAGGGTATCCACCGTTCATACACGATGATGAACGGTGGATATTGTACCTGTACCCAGGTGAATTGGAGCAGCCCTGCTGCATAGCATAAACCTTCGTTATTGGGTACCATTCTATTTTTATTTTTCAATGTTCAAGTCAGGATTTACTTAGCCCAAACCTTCCACTATGAAAGCTTCAGCCTAGAGCCTATTCTCGTGAGTTGGTTTCAATTTGACTTGATGATTACTTTTAAGACTAAATTAGGATGTCCCCTTTTCAATCTAGCCACCAACTTCATTAAAGAAATAAATGACAACCTCTATTGCTTCTTCTAAAATTCAAATCCAACTTAATTTTTTTGAGGACATGCCTTGTTCAAATTTTATAAGATTTTGTTCAAACCCCACTTTGACCACATTGAATTTGAAAAAATTATAATTTTATAGTATAATCGCCCTGACGGAATAAACTCGAATGAACATGGAAATGTGCTTAAGTAAGCTGGGGTGGGAATGGAAAACAAATTTCAAATTAAGATGGATGGATGGGTTGCACGCCCAAGTGGGGAGAGAGAGAGAGAGAGAGAGGTGGGTAGCTCCTCTCAATTAGGGTGAAGTGCATGGAGGCTTGTAAGACGCTCACCAGGGTTGATACCATCAGTGTTGGGGGAAGTCACAGGAGCAGAGATGGTGATGCCTTTCACAATAACATTGCTGCAACAAAATTCAACATCATCACACACTCTTCAATGCGAAGTAAAAATGTCACTATAGAGAGAGATCTTAAAAGGCACACTGTTATGTATTCCGGCCCTTCTTTATGAGTGGTCCTGAGTTCAATCCTTGTCGTTAGTTTTAACAAGTGGTCCTGAGTTCAATCCTTATCGTTAGTTTTAACATTCAAAAAGAGAGAGAGGGAGAAGAGGACCTGGAGTAGACGGGGTGGACGTTCCATGAAGGGGAATTGATGAGGGTGAGGGATGAAATGATGACTTGGTCCGAAAACAATATCTCAATAAGGTAACCTCTTGTGTGTTTGAGGGCGCCCTGGCGGAATTTCTGCCACCACATTTGTCCCTGACCGTCAATTGTACCATTGTCACCTGAGATTCATATTCTTAAATATTATGAGACTGTATTCAGTAAGACCGTTTATCTTTAATCCAAGGATGTCACAATCAATGTTGTTAGATTTGCTTCACAGTTTTGATCGGTTTGGTAAAAAAAAAAAAATGAAGCAATTTGGTGCTTCGGAAAATTTGGGGTTGTCTTTGTTTTTTTATTTAAAATTTAATATAAATAAATTATATATTAACATATAAAAATAATGGCAAAAATTTTTAAAAAATTTTAAAAAATATTTTATATAAGCATTTATTTTTTTGACTGAAACACCTTAAAATGGTAGTACCACGCTTCTCTTCGCTTCGATCTATGTTTATGCTTAAAATCCAAAAGCTTAAACATTTTTTGCCAAAGATAAACGAATTTGATAACATTGGTCACAATTACCAGAGTGAAAGAGAAAAAGAGATATCAATCATCCAGAGAGAGATCATTCCCTAGATGATGGCTCTCACTTTTTTGGGAATAAAGGCAATTCTATGGTTTCATCGCTCAGTTAGGGTGTCTTTGTTTTCGAGGGTTCACCATACACCTGTGGTGTATAATAATACATCCACGATGGGAGAGAGTAAGTACTAACAATAAAGAAGGACCGTTTATCGTCCCTACCCAATAATGGGGGAATGGGCCAGGCGGCCTGGGCCACAAAATGTGGTGTGCAAGTCGGCCGGCCCACCACCACAGGTAGACTGGGTTTATGCTAGAGCCATGAGGACCGGGCCAAAGCTATTTTTCCTTTATGTTTTTCCAGTGCGGTCCATTGCAGGCCCGCCCTAATTAACGGACCCATGATGTATATAACCGTTTGTGTATGGTCTTCCTTTACGTTTGGTCATTTTTCTTAAGTAAAACCAAATCCCTGATTTCCACACTCGGAGACTTTATTCATTATCTCGATAATGACGAAAATAGCCCCATAAAATGATCAAAATACCCCCGGATTTCTTCACAAAAGCCCATCTTTTTAAATTTTTTTGCGATCAAAATACCCTCGAATCGATTGGATTTAAATCAAAATTTTGTTTTGCCCTGGTCCCGGGCCGCCCAGCCCATGGCCGAGCCTATGACTGTCTAAGAAAAGCATATTTCTAATAATCTTCCTCATAATTACTCGTTAAGAAGCATAATATTCTTAATAATCTTCATTCAACATTTACACATGATTAGCCGTTAAGATGAAATTAAAAAATGGAAGAAAAAATATAACAAAATATTAAGATAATAATCAATTGAAAAGGAAATTAGAGAGAGAGAGACCTGTAATGACAACGTCAGTGAGATTGAAGCCTGAGATGAGGCTGCTATATCTAGGGCCAGGGGTATCCCTTCCCACCCCATATGAAGGTAGAGGAGGGATTATCGGCCACTCATTCATGTCCTGCTCCCAATAATTAAAAGGAAATAAAAATATATATCAATCAATAATCTATGTATAAACATGTCCCTGCAAATATTAGAAACTAGGTTAATGCAAAAATATTACCCAAAAAGAGTTATTATTCAACATTAATAAAGGTGCAAACTTTAAAAGATTGCCCCAAAATTTAATCATAGCAAGCACTATCTATATCTAACTAAATAAAGCACACAAAAACCAATCCATTGAATACCTACTATAAGAAAATAAGAGCTTTCCCCTTCATGAAAATAAGTTAAAATTGAGTGACTACTTACTGTTTGATCTATAGAGCCTACCTTCAAATAGTGTCGAGAAATGTGGTTTTAATATTGAAAATATTTGTAATAGCCTTAAAATATATTTTTATATTTATTTATAAAGTTTAAAGCTTTAAAAATAGTGTAATCGACATATCTATGAAAACTTAAAAATCTTGAAAATTGACGGTTCAAATACTCACTACAAAATACACTATTTTTGAAACTTGCAATTCTTTTTTTTTTTCATGTCCATGCATCTTGAGTATCAAAACCTCCTATTCTAGTTAAAATATTTATTTAGAGCCTTGGCTCTATATAAACTTTTCCCAAGAAAAAGGAAACCATGTCATTAACATGGAAGGCAGGGGTATCCCCGTCATTTCTTACTGCAGAATATAAACCATCGCCGGAAAAATTCACAGGACCATTGGGATCCAGCAAATACAGCGCCCGAAAAAACAGAGAGTGAAAAAAGTAATTTAAAATACACAAAAATAAGGACCATAAAAGAAAGCGATTATAATAAAGAAACCAAATAAAAAAAAGAAAACAAAAAAAAAGAAAACAGAGAAATAAAAAACCTGAGAAGCAAGAATAACCGCATCCTTGTTAAGATACAAAGTGAAGAAGCTGGTGATATTGAAGCACCCGGTGAGCCACTTTCCGGGAGGAACGTAGAGCAGCGCACCGCCATCGGACGCAAATTGGCTCAGATGAGAAACCGCTGCCTGAAAAGCGTTCGTGTTCGACGTGACTCCGTCGCCCACCCCTCCGAAATCAGTCAGTGACGCGACGTGGGTCCGGCATCTTGGTTGAAAGTATGTGAAACCTTCATCGGAAAGTTTTGTTTTCCGGCCATCTATTCCCGCGAAAAAGGCCGAAACCAAGATTAAAACTCTGGTTAAAAGCCAAACCTGCAAAAAAAACCCAACATATGAAAAATGGACTGGAAATCTATTTGAAAAAAAAGAAAAGAGAGGTGAGATTGATAACTTTACTCACTGGAGAAGTTATTTGAGAAGGAGAAGAAGCCATGGCGTGCACTGTGGTGTGTTAATGAAGTATTTAGGGTTATATTTATAGAGAGAGATGGTGGTTGTTTCTTGTGCGGAAATTTTTCTCACGCGAAAAATAGGTTAAATGCGTTGAAATTGATTGTTATATTTGTTTATTTGTTTTGGGTATTTGCATGTAGTGCACGGTACACCTGGTTTTATCGCTTGAGGTGCAGAGCAAACGGATAACGGTTGTCCGTTTTTTACCCTTACAATACTGATAATTCCCTAAAAAACACCTTCTCAATATTCTCATTTTGGCAACCCATAGTGCAAGGGAAAAGTCAAAAGATTTCAGGCTCCTGAGGGAGCATTTTGTCTATTTAATCACTTGGGCAAAACCGAGGATTACTTTTTAAATTTTTAGACATGTAATCTCCTCAATCCATGTGGTATACTAGCTTCAATCCATATGGTATACTCGATAAAATAAATTATTATTTTTTTGTTAAATTGCATTATCTTAAGGTTGAATAGAATCGGTTCAATTTATAAAAGGTGAAATCTAAAACCTAGAAATCTCAAAAATTAAATTGTTATAAACTCTACTTTTGGACATTTTATAACTTGAAAATCACGTTCCAATGATGTTTTTCCTTTAAATTCATGATTATTGTGGTCGAGATTATTAAACAATAAAACTTTAGATCTATAACTCATCTCTAACCTAGATTTTTAAGCATTGACCAAGATGGCAATAAAAATTTTTCCCTTAGTATAACGAATATGCTGGAGATTTGTTTGAGAAATTAGACAGTGAATTCATCAAGATTTAGGACCCAATTAGACATTGCCAATTTATTAGGGGTAACTTCAGTTTTCTACTTTCACTCTTTGAGGCTATGATGGAGGCATTACTTCCCAAAAAAAAAGAAACTCCAAAATTTGGATGTGAACTGAACTATTAGTTTGACATTTAACTCTCAAGAGAGGTGTAGAGCGAAGGCTCTAAATAGTCAAATTAGAGTGCAACTTAAAAATTTCATAAAAAGAAGTTGTTTTGATGATCAAATATCCTGAAATTGATCATCTCAACATCAAAATGCATGTACATGAAAAAAATGGATTTCAAGTTTTAAAAATAGTGCATCTTGTAACGTATTTTTAGACTGTCAATTTTTAAGATTTTCAATTTTCATAGATCTGCTGGATCTACACTATTTATAAAATTGTAAATTTTATTATAATTAAAAATAAAAATATATTTTAAAGCTACTACAAAGATTTCCATAATTGAAACCATATTTCTCTACACTATTTGAAGGTCCGCTTTATTTTGATTGTTTAGAGCCTCGGCTCTATACAAACCTCAACATTTACAAAAACATGCACGTGTTTCTTTCCAAGTTTTAGAGGTAAGTTTAAGATTTGTTAATTTTTCAAATTTAGGTTATAATATTTCACTAAAAATGGTGGGCTAGATTTTAAAACGAAATACTTCCTCCCAAGAAAAGGATGTCCAATTTTTAGAGGCAAATTTAGGCTTTATTATTTTTCACATTTAATTGTAAAATTGGCAGTCTTTTCTTTTATTTTTTTTGAGCAAGCATATTCTGTTTTTTGTTAATTATTTGCCAATAGAGTTTTCCTTAGATTCAGTTGATAATTAAAACTACCAGCAAAGTTGGGATAGGATAGGCATTGTCATATTTTTGAGGGATGTTCTTATCTATTTTATCTATTTTGCTATCCTTATTCGGAAGGCAACCCCACAAGTCACGGGCCTTGGCTCACAGAGAAGATACAAGCGAACTCCCATTACTAACCCCAACCTTTGATAGAATCCAATACTATACTTCCTATATTTTTGTTGAAAATATATAGTTGTTTACAATAAGATTGTTTATTCTTAGGTATTGTATACTATGAGGCCATCTTTTTTATTTTTTTTATTTTTTGGAGGGAGAGCCAGAGAGGGCCACGACCCTTTGTATGAATTGAGCCAAGGATGTAGCGTTGCATATTGTCGAGCGCTAACCAATTAAGCCTTGGCTCTTTTTCTGAAGTAGTAAAGTAAGTGGGGATTTGGGCCTTGATCCTTTGGTGAGAATGGAATATGAGACATTATTATGGGGCTTGACAATACTACTGTTAAAGCCAGGTTATTCACAATGAGACCATCTATTATAGTTATATAAAAGTAACAATTATTCTTAACCATTAGATGTGAAAGCTGACGAAATAAAGTGTGTTACAATGTTTGAGATATTTTGCTTGAAACTTTGAGTTCAATCAATAACACATCTCACATTACCTAATTTTCCTTCTAACAGTCGATTGTGATCTTCTTGCACATTACCTAATTTTCCTTCTAAGAGTCGATTGTGATCATCTTGCACTGCACTAAAAATATGAAATGTATATTATGAAACGTCTATTTTTTCTATAACAAGTTCACCATTGGACACTAAAAGCAATGCACAAAATTCGAGAAAAAATTATTCAGCATTATGGATGATTAATGGCACACCCTTAGCCATATTTCATGTCTCATAGCACACCCTTAGCATAATTTAGGGGAGTTTTATTTGTTTTTTATTTTTTTTGAATATTTTATCAGCAGTGTTTTAAAAAGGACCACTGGATCGAATTGGTCACTCACTGGTTCTACGTGGGCAACTCGGATTGGTCCTTCCTAAGAAACTAAAATAAAGTTAAACAAACTTTTAAAAGCTTTAAAATGTTTAAACAGGGTTTAGGAACTCCAAATCATTATAAAAATATTGTTTAATGATAAAATACTATTTTATATATTATTTAGACACCCGCAGCTCCGAGTCTTGGTTCAAGGAGGGACTCGAACCGAAAATGGTGAAAACAAAATAAGACAAAAAATTAGTCATTTTCTATTCATTAATATATTAAAAAAAAGTGCATCATGTAGCCATTTTTTTTTTTTGAAAGAAATGGATATATAATAGAGTTTAGAGAAATTTGAGCTTATATTTTATATAAATATTGTAATTACAAAAAGCCTAATTTTTGTATATTACATATATATCTCTTTTGTATGTAGTTTTTATTTCAATTTTACCCTCACTCTGAAGATTTAAAATCCGAAGTCACAGATGGCATTGAATTTTCAATATCTGTAGTCATATTATTTTTCTTAAAACCATTTTTAGGGGAAAAGCAGACTCACTTGTATATTAAAAATCCGAAGTCACTTTTAACTTCGGATTTTTAATATTCGAAGATATATGGAAGTAGAGATTTTTTAAGTCACTTGGATATTCAAAATCTAAAGTCAAAAGTGACTTCAAATTTTTAATATCTAAAGTAACTTTGGTTTCTTTTGAAAAAAATAATGACTACGGATATTGAAAACATAAAATAACTTTTAACTCCAGAATTTTAATATCCGAAGTTGCAAGGAAACTCCAGAATTTTAATATCCGAAGTTGCATGGAAACTCCAGAATTTTAATATCCGAAGTTGCATGGAAATAGAGATTTTCCAAGTCACTTCGGATATTCAAAATTTGAAGTCAATAGTGACTTCAGGATTTTCAAGATACTAGGTGACGCCATATTTTTATTTTTATTTTTAAAAAAGACTAATACAAAAAAACGAGAGACTGGGATTATAGAAAATGCGTGGTGACTTTGTATTTTCAAAGAATTGGAATAAAAGAATAACAAACAAAAGGAATATGTACATAATATATACAAATCAGGGGAGCTTCTCATAATTACAGTACTTACAGGTGATAATAAGTGTACATTTCTCTAGAGATTATGTCATCCACATTTCTTAAATTTCAAACAAACAATATATAATGGGATTGTATATAGGAAAAGGTTTATATAAGGATGCTATCTTATAATGTAGAACTACGGAAAAGATCCATCGGAAAAAGGTAGTTTTAATGTTGAAATTTGTAACATCGAGATATATGACTATGAAAAATAAAAAGATTTTAAGTCTTAGAAATGGTGCAAGTTACAACATATTATCTACACCGTCCATTTCAAGATTTTCATATGTTTATAGATCTACTTGATTTTAACCATTTTTGAAATTTAAAATTTTATAAATAGATATAAAATTAAATTTTGAGATAATTCTAAGAACATTTTACATCAAAATTATATAACTTGAAGGTGCACCTTACCTCTACACCTACGAATGCATCTGTATGCAAACTTCACCCTTGTATATAATGAGATTATTTACCTTTGATACAAGATGGTCACAATTTTTTTTATTTTTTGACAAAAGTTCCAACTTTTATTAATGAGAAACTACTAAAAAGAGATTACATCAGAGAAAAACAAAAGAGAAGGCAGGGAAACCCCACCTTTGGCTAGAGAATCAGCTAAAGCATGAGAGAAATAAATAGCTAAGAGAGCTGAAATATCCATAATCTCCAACCAGATAGACATGAACTTCCAGGGAATGCACAATTCCTTCTTACACTAGCTAGCAACATTAAGCGAATCACCTTCACAAATGCAACTATTGCCAATGTCTTTGGAGATAAAGAGCTTAATATGTTGCAGCAATGAGGCAAGTTCCGAATGATTGGCCGTAGCAGAGCCTAACGGACCAGCATAAGCTGGTCACAATTCCTTACAACCATTTGATGTGAAATTTGATAACTTGTATGTGTCACAAGGTTTGAGCTTGTATGTGTCAAGAGGTTTGATAACTTGTATGTGTCACGAGGTTTGAGCTTGGTCAATAGAATAATTGCAGCCGCTCAACTTCACATCCAATGGTTAAGATTAATTTGACCATCTTGTATCAAAGATAAATGATCTCATTTTATACTTTCCAATATATAATTATCCAAAAAAAAAAAATGAACGGTTAGACCAATATAGTTATATTTATAAAATAAAAGAGCCCGTATGCTATAAGAGCATATTGTGCAACTCCTCCCTCACTCAAAAGTCCTATTTGATAGGGTTTTTTCGGTATGAAATTTTGGGAACGACCTAAAAATAACTAGATGATTATTTTCAAAAGAAAAAAAAAAAATAAATTTTGAGTTTTTTGACTGCTTGATCTGGCCTTAAAAAATTGGACGGTCTCTATTCAATATTGAGACACCACAGTCTTTGTTCTATCTCGAGACACTATTTTTTCTAGAACATAGAGAGCTCAATTCGAAATTTTATTTATTTATTTGAAATTAGTTCATGGGTTGAAGAGGTTACAACCCAAAATTTAGCATCCTAAAATTCCTCATACACTTGGGCCCAAGGGAATAAGTACACAATATATTATTACCAGAGTATAAAATCTTTTAGCAAAATAAAAATACTCCCTCTATCTACCGTCACTATGTCTAAATTATACACGTAAACTTCAGGTAGTTACAACTTACAATATGGAGAACTTATGGGTCCCCATACTTTAGTTCGTCCAATGACAAAATTTTGAATAAATTAGAAAATAAACTTTTGAACTTCATAAGCCGTTTAAATTGGGCATAAAAATCTTTTAAAAAATAAAATAAAATAATCAGAATATGATATCAAAGTGGTAGTTAATTCAACAATTTTAGTAATAAATTGGCTCCTTTTAAAATCATTTACATACTTCATCAAGAAAAATATTAGAATATACCCAAATTGTTATTGTTCTAGGTTTGTAACCCTAAACAGGCAAGGCATTTTGGTGATTTGACCACTCAATTCTTTTATGATAATGATGTAATTACAGTTGCTCTAACAAGCAATATAATTTTTTAATAAAAAACTTTGTTTCAAGTTTACAATCCAGAATAAGCTGGGGCATCTTGCCAACTTGGCCGCACATAAGTTACCGAGCCAATGCATGTATTAGGATTTTCAATCTACAATAAGTTAAAACAATATGTTCCAGTTTAGAAATCAAAATAAGTACGGGTCAGTGCAAGAAAAATCCGGTGGTTCAAATTCTAACCACCCCGGTTTGTTTGTAATGTATTTTTAAATTTTTTTTATCATTTTTTAATATAATTGAAAATTTTTTTGGCCATTAATATTTATTTTTATATTTTTCCATCGTTTTTGAAATTTTTTAAAAATACCTTTGGACATAGATCGATTCTTTAAAGTTCGTTTTTTTTTCAATTAATTATCAACTTTATTTGCATGTGCTTTGTTTAATCATGCTTTAAATATGTTTCATATTTTATTGGATTTTTTTTAACACTTTTTTGACTACCCGGGACTTGCTTGATTAGACCTATTGAACCGCTTATTTATCCGTATTTAAGTACCTTAATTGATAAATTACCTTATTGCCCTCTCTTGTTCAGGCCTAAACCCAAATTGAGGCAATTTGAGTTTTTCTAACAAATTAACTTAAGAGGAGCCTAAGTGAAATCAGCTTAGATGTAACCAATTTTAATTTAACCACCTCATTGATTTTGGAGGTGGTTAGACTATCATATTGATAGTTTCGAACATTGTAGGAAAAATTGGGTGGTTAAAATTGGAACCGCTTGGTTAGATTATGGTTTCAGTTAGTTTTGGTGAACCAATTAGGTATTTTAAATTTTTTTAAAATAAATTATAAAAAGCTCTCAAAAAAGGGATTTTATTTATAATGTATTTTTTTAATATTTTTCATCATTTTGGAAAATATTGGAATTTGTTTCGGCCATTAATACTTAGTTTGACTTTTTCATATTCTTTTTTAAAAATTCAAAAATACTCTTGGGTACAAATTGATTCATTCAAAAAATATCATTTTCATTAAATTTCAACTTCATGTGGATATGCTTTGTTTAATCATGTTTTAAATACACTTTTCATATTTTATTAGATTTTTTGTATTTTGTTTTTATATTTTTAACACTTTTTTGACTGCTCAGGGCTTGCCCGATTAGGCCGGTTGAACTGGCTAGTTTACCAATTTGTATTGACTAATCACTTCTGGCTCCATGTCCGATCAACCATTCCAATTCTATTTTTCCTACACCGGTTTCTACACGTTCTAAGAAAATAAGGAGATTCTTTTGAACTTGGTGAACGCATAAATTTCAGGTAGAGTGAGGTCTAGCTCCTAAAACTCTCAAAACTACTATCCTTCGATTTTTAAATAGATCCAATTTTTATAAGGCCTAGGCGTTGTGAAAAATGTAAAGCTTCACCTTGAAACCTCATCCGTAAAACATTTCGGGCATGAGAAATCCTGAGGGTGCCTCTAAAATATGTTTCTACCACATATTACAAAATTTGTGGCTAAAAAATGGTACAGACCTTGTGGATTTGTATACACTAGAAAATGGATGATCTAGATGATGTGTTACAAATGTAGGAAAAATTGGGCAGTTCAAATTCTAACCACTCGATTAGCTTGGAATCAGCCACTAGTTGGTTTCGTTTTTGTTTAGTTTTGGTGAATCAATCGGGTATTTTAAAAAAAATATATTAAAATCCAAAAAAATAAGGAATTTTATTTGTAATATATATTTTAATGCTTTTCATCATTTTGAAAAAGATTAGAAATTATTTTGGCCATTAATATATATTAATGCATTTTCCCATATTTTAGAAAAATTTAAAAATACCCCCTAGGAACAAATCTATTCTTTAAAATTTATTTTTTCATTAATTTTTAATTTCATTTGGATGACTTTGTTTAATCATGATCTAAATATATTTATCATATTTTATTAGATTTTTATATGTTTTAACACTTTTTTGACCGCCCGGGACTTACCTGATCGTTTTACCGGTTAGGTCGGTCGAATCACTTTCGGCCCTATGTCTGGTTAACCGTTGCAGTTCGATTTTTCCTATATTGTGTGTTACATACAATTTACACATTTTTTAGAGCTTGAAATCCTAATTTTTTTTTTTAAAATCATAATGGTGAAGGTTGAGATGATCGATTCAAGGGTATTCTTATACAACACTGCAATTTTTGACGTGAGGCTTTTCTTTTTCGAAAGGTCTTGGCTGTTTTTTTTTAACATTTTCCTTTTCAAATTAATCAACAGGTTGAAGCAACCTACATAGTTTATATTAATAGGTCCTTGATTTAGCATCAATTTTTCTTATTAAACTGGATAATTCGTTTTCAATGCCTTTACTCTCTCCAAATAAATTAGGGATTGCTTCAACCTGTTGATTAATTTAGGTGTATAGGTGTATACACTAATAGGTCTAGGTGTATGTCATGAGACCTTTTTGTCTTTTGCTACGAGGCATTGGATGTGAAATCAAATAGATAAAAATGTGTCGTGATATTTAAAAATTTTTGTTTGAGATTTTGTGTCTAAATAATAATGTATCCTTAACCACCCAATTTCATCATGATTGTGACTCCATGTATCAAAAGTAAATGATGGCATTATACAAATTTCTAACAAATTATATTTTACTTTTCTATATTCAATTTTCTTCTCTAGCATAGAGGCTTGAGGTCCCAAAATGAAAGAGGGTAGAAGGCGGGCATTTTGAAATTAAGACAAAAGGTATTGGTAAAATGCTAATTGTTTATTTTTCTAATGTATTAAACTGTTTTTCTTAATTTTTGAGTGATTTATGTACGAACCCTAAAATTTAAGGTAAAATACAAAATGTTTCTATTATTGACGGAAATTACAAAGAAGGTTGGTGAACCTATCTTTTATTATATTTTTCAAAATTGCTTCTCGGTCAACTCGAATTTTGATTTTTTTTAGTTTTTTCGTTAGTAGGGCAGTGCACCAAGTTTACGGTACTTCCCTACTAAGCAAAACTTTTTTTAAAAAAAAAAATCAAAATTTCGATTTATCAAAAGACAATTTTGAAAAATATAAAAAAATGGGTTAACCGACTTTCTTTGTAATTCATGCTTAGAAGTGGAGCATTTTGTATTTTACCTAAGATTTTAGGGTTCATACTTAAATCAATCTAAATTTTTCTTGAAAAAAAAAAAATGAAGTAAAAAATAGGAAATATGATTGAATAAAACACCCCTTCGTAACAATTTCTAGAAATTAAAACATCTGAAGATTGTTTTGTGAGGTCAAGAAAGTCCTAAATTCATATTATTGTCTATACTTGATAATACTTTATCAGAAAAAGCTGGTCTTGTTATTTTTATACAAAGAACGAATCTTGTATGTTCAGTTAAATGCTTAGTCTTAAACTTGTTATCCGTAGGGCTGGCAATGGGCTTGGCAACCTAGCTTAGCCCTAAAAACGTAGTGCTTGGGCCACAAACTGTGGCCCGAGAGCTAGGCTAAGCCCAGCGACAACCCAGTTCAGCCCAGCTGGGTCCTCTTTTTCCTTATATTTCTTTTCTTTTCTTTCATATTTTTTTTTTAAGCCCTTTTGATCCCGCCCTATAGCGACAACCTAGTTCAGCCCAACTAGGTCCCCTTTTTTGACCCTTTTGTCCCTTTTAGCCTGGCCCGTAGTTACCCTACTTATCCGTAACCAAGAGAATTTACCGTGGTTATATATATATATATATATATATATATATATATATAGT
>NW_006495273.1:7248147-7262899 GCF_000471905.2 Amborella trichopoda | reverse complement strand
TATATATGGTAATGTTTTCATGCAACCGTTGTATGGTAGTATAATGCAACCACATTAAAAAACCATGTTAGAGACATTTATTTGACACAAATTTTTAAATGTACATTGTACACTCTTTTCATTCTAAAGAACAATCACAAAAAAGAAATTTTCAAAAAAACTCCTTAGAAAGTGTTTTTCTAGCCCAATTAATATAAGCCGTCAATTTTAGGAAGATGGTTAGATATATGCCTTAGAAGGATATTTTTATTCCCAAAATTTTTGTATAGTGCTATCATCATTAGATTAACAATGCTAAAAAAGAAAAAAAAATGATTTTCAATTTGTCAAGGCCTAGTTCTTGAAATTCACTAAATGGATGGTTGAGATTCATTATTGGAAGGTACTAATTTTGACTATATCTAAAGTGCACATTGATTTTTTTTTTTTTGGTAGGATTGATTATGAGGATGAAAAGAATGTGTGTGCAAAATTTGGGGGGTCATACAGATGCCAAAAACATAGTTTTCTAGAGGTGTGTGGTTGCATTATACTATTATACAACTATGGCATGAAAATCATGGCCCTAATATATATATATATATATTACAAAAAGTCTATAGGTAAAAAATGAACAATGATTTCTCCTACCCTCATCACTGTCTAAAGTTCATCGTATAGTCACGATTGTCTGGTAGTGTTTTATTTTTCATTTCTTTTTTATAAATTAGAATGAAATGAATTTTGGAGCGTGTGTTCATAAAAAATAAATGAATCTATGAAAAATATCAAAAAAATATTTTATATGAAATAAATTGACCAAAATATCTCCGAAATATTTCATAGGTATTTTGATTTTTTACAAATTAGTTTTTTTTATATATTTTTATTAGATGCACCTCACTAAGATGTACATACGCTCCAAATTTCAGGTCATTTCGATTTATAGAAAAAAATAAAAAATAAAATACTACCGAACAATCGTGACTATACGATGAACTTTAGACGATATTAAGTGTAGGTAAAATCACTATTCATCCTCACCTATAGACGTTTTGTAGTATTCTTCCAATATATGAAATTCTTACCGACGCTTATACATCGAGAGATAACGCTTTGTCCTTTGGCTAGAGAGAGAGATCTTTGTCCTTTGGTTAGAGAGAGGTATCGTTGTCGTTTGGCTTGCATGTAGAGAGAGAGGAGGGTTATTTTTTAGTCTTTTTGGGTGAGAATGGCTTCTTCCCTGTCATCTTATTATGCTTTCATATTTCTATGTATTTAGAAACGGTAAAAACTAAAGGGTGTGGTTTGTAGAGGGCCCAGGCACTCGACAATCAAAATAAAGAGCCCCTTCAAATAGTGTTGAAAAGTGTGATTTCAATAGTGAAAATATTTGTGAAAGCTTTAAAATATATTTTTATTTTTAATAATAAAATTTAAAGCTTAAAAAATAATGTAGATCGAGCAATTCTATGAAAATATAAAAATATAAAAAATTGAAGGTCCAAATATGTTTTACAAGATACGTTATTTTCAAAACTCGAAATCCATTTTTTTCTCATGTCCATGCATCTTGATATCGAGATGATCAATTTGAAGACATTTGGACATCAAAACAACTTCCTCTAGTGATTTTTTCAAGGTGGGCTCTTATTTGATTGTTTAAAGCCCCGCTATATAAAAACTCTTTCCAAAACTAAAACCTAAAAACTGAATTGTTAAGGCCAGCCAACTAACAAAGTGCATCTCAATTGCCAGAAAGAATAAAAAGTGTCATATTCGGGTCATCATACCAAAGGTGGGAAGCTTTTGGATCTTTGTGCCCTTGGAGTATTCATTCTACCCTCTCGTGACCCTTTCGAGCCCACACGACCCAACCATTGAGAGGTCACGGGCTCTCTCTCTCCCTTTACAAATTATTGAGGTTCTATTTTAAAAGGGCCAATTATAGATAGCTCACGGGTTGGCTCTTCCACTTTAGGGTTCATGCCTTTCAGCAAAAAGCAAATTAATAGAGCCCATATAACCTGCTCATGTGGAAGCATATATTAATACTATACAATTACTCCCTCAGATGGAAAAATACAAACTTAGGAAGATTTTTTTAATCTCAAAATTTGGAAACCACCTAAAAAGTATTATCTTCTGAAAAAAAAGTTTGAATATTGAGTTTTCTAGCACTTAGATCTCATTCTTAAAAAATTGGACGCTATTTGTTCAATCTTGGGACATTATTTTTTTCAAACCCATAGAAAATGCAATTTGGAATTATTTTTTAATGCACAAAAACAATGTGGCTTATATGAACAAAAACAATTTGGAATAATTTGTATATAGTTTGAAGAGTTTATATCCCCAAAATCTAGGGTTGTAAAAATACTTATAGATTAGGTTTTGCACAAAGGAGTAATAGATAGTATGCTCCCTCAGGAGCATACTTTTACAAAAATCTTTTGGCAAAAACAATGTCACTTACATGGGGCGGTGGTGTTCGTGACAAAAACTCGACTGAAATGAATCTCACTCACGAGACCTATGTTTTTTTTTATTTAGGTATGTTGATGTGGGGACCAGCTTAGTGTAGACTATAGAGAATATTCTTCTATAATCCACCCATGTCCACTATACTGTTCACACGTGGCAAGGAAAGCGAATCTGAAATGCTTGTATAGTGAGGTCTTGGTCAGCCCATGCGACTCGGATGAGCACCACAGAGTAATAGTACTATATTGGGTTATAGTATCATCAATTAAAAAAAAACGGAATTTTCTATTTGCACTTTGTAAGTGTCCGAAGAAAATATTAATTTTATTATAGTAGATGGAGATAGTATAATTTTTGGAAGGTCAGATCAAGTATTTAAAAACTCAAAATCTATTCTATTTAATGATTGTGATATATATCTAACAACACCAGTTCAAATAAAATGTCTTCAACTGGTCATCATCATCGTCGTCAAAGTTTTTTTTCAATTAATTGAAGTCAGTTACACGAATCATGCTTCATCATTTTGTTTTATTAAGGACCATATTTTCATTGAGACCATAATTCCCCATATTTTTTTCGGCTACTTTCAACTATATCTTTTTGGACCTATCCTTTGCTTTTTTTTAGCCGTCCACTTGAACTAACTCACTCATCCTTATAAGTGTTGTACTAGGTATGTACCAATGGTCGGCCCACTTAAGTCTGCTCTATCTTATTTTTATGCCTATTGATGCTGCACCTAAATTTTTCTGGATTTATTTATTTTGAATTGTATCCCCACTTGTCTTGTCACTCATCCATCTTAACATCTTCATCTCCACTATACTCCCACTGAGTTCATTTTACAAGTAACTATGGTATATTATTTTTTGACTTCCTAACATTTCACCCCATAGAGCAAAACTGGTCTCACAACAGTCCTATAGAACTTGCCCTTCAACTTCATTGGAATACAACGATCACATAAAAATTTTGTTGCACATTTCCACTTTGTCCATCCAGCTCTAATTCTATATGCGACATCTTCCTCAATCTCTCTATTTTTCTGGATTATCGATCCAAGTTATAGAAAGTGCGTTTTTTTTGGTATTTTCTGGTTGTCAATATTAATTACTGCATAGTCTTTACTCTTATTATTACTAAACTTGCATTTTATATACTCGGTCTCCGTCAGTATTTTATCTAAATACGTTGAATGTACAATATGCCCCCGCTGGAGCAGGTATACGTGTAGCAAATCGCTATGGGACATGATAGGTAGGTAGGATGTCACTATGGTTCAACCCCGACTTGACAAAAGGGTCTTAAATTGAGGTTGGGACTTGGGACAAAGAATTGTGCTTGATGAGAATTGGCACACAATTGTGGTATAGACTTCAAGCATAGGAATGAGAACCCAAATCATTAAGGCGGAGAATCTTTTTATCAAGAGAATTGCTGCTACCTGGGGTTTAGGATTCCTTTTAAGTGTAGAAATAAATAAATATTTAGAAAGAAAAAGTTGGAGATAATGTTTCTTCAGATAGAGAAAAAAAAAGGAAGAAAAAAAAGCAGCTACAGAATCCTTTTAGAGATCCTCAAGCCGGAGATAATAGTCTAAGAGGAAATTATAAGTTCTTTTTCCTTTTTTTAGTAATTTCTTAGTTAATTTTATTTTTCCTGTGGTTTTTCCTATCTTAAAATTTTCTATTCATGGCAGTGCCTCTTTTTTATTTTTTTGAGGAAGTATATAAAGAGACTAAATACTTTGGTACATGATGGTCACAATTAATCTTGGCCGTTAAATGTGAAATTGGATGGCTGCATTTATTTCATTAACCAAATTCAAAGTCTAAAAGAAATTTTCACAAACTTTGTGACACATCCAAAACATCAAATTTCACATCAGATGGTTGTAAGACTTTGAGTTCCAATTCATATCATAAGTAAAACCCTTCAACCCAATTTTCTCCTATCTAAAATGGTTTTCACATCGCTTTTCCATGTGAACTCATGCCCTCCGGTTCGCCCACATAAATTTCATCCAATTCTCTCTTCGAAACCTTAATTTTAGACACAAAGCTACTCTTTTCGAAACCTTAATTTTTGACTCAAAGCTACAACGACCAAGTATTACCCAAATAGAGCCCCCCAAATTAGAGTGCCCTTATGGGTTTTCACAACTTGCCGTGGATGGAACTGCGAAATTGATTTATGCCTTTCTTAGATTTTTTTTTTTGTTTTTTTTTTCTCTTTTACCTATGGCTTATATTCTAATTTTGCTTTTCTTTCTAATTTCTTTTTTTTTTTTCTTTTTTCCTTTGAACTAGCACCTCTTCGGGCTGTCATTATGCCCAGTTTTTCTTGTTCCCCCAACCAAATTTTTTTTTTCTCACTTTTTATCTCAAATTTAACTTTTCTAGCAAATATCCCTCCCCCCCCCCCCCAAAGTCATAAAAAAGGTAAAATGAAGAACAAAATATTATTTGAAAAGCATGCGGTCCAGCACAAAATGGGGACGATCCATAACAAAATAGAAGCGGTCTGGCACTTTGGGCATGTGGTCTAGTACAAAATGGGAGCTGTCTAGGACTTTGCTTCTGGAAAGCATGTGGTCCACCACAAAATCGGGGTGGTCCGGTACTTTTGGCTTCTAGAAAGCATGCGGTCCGACACAAAATAGGGGCGGTTCGTCACTTTGGGTATGCAATCCGACACAAAATGAGGGTGGTCCAGTGTATGTATTTTCACAATATTTGGGGCTTCTTGTATCCGTCTCCATAATATTTAATCACAGGAAAGTATATAATGAGACATTTACTTTTTGCACAAGGTGGTTACAATTAATCTTGACCATTAGATGTCAAATCGGGTGGCTACATTTATTTCATTGACTAAGCTCAAAGTTTAAAAGAAATTTTTTCGAACTTTGTGACACACCTAAGCTATCAAATTTTACATAGAATAGTTTTAATTAATTGTGACTTCCCTCCGCAAAAAGTAAAGGTGCAGTTTTTATAATTTTGTGGTAATTTTTTTTTAGGATTATCTTAAAAACTATTTTCATATCTAATTAAAAAAATTTTAAACTCCAAAAATGGTTAAAATCAAGTAGATCTATAAACATATGAAAATCTTGAAATAGACGGTCTAGATAATGTTTTGCTAGACGCACTATTTTTTAGATTCAAAAACTTTTTTTTAAAATATTCATATATATTGATGTCGAGATGATCAATTACAGGGTTTTTCAATATTAAAACAACCTTTCTGAGAGATTTTTGAGGCCCATATGTAATTCTACATTTTAAAGTTGCAACCTTATATAAACTTTCCTCAAAAGTAAATGGTCTCATTATATGCAATCCCTTTAATCATGCTATTGATTATGTGCTATACAGTAGATTAGAGTCCTAATTGACTCCGATAGTTTTTATTTGGGACCCTAATTTGGTAACCTGTCTGAGCAAACGGGAAAAAGCACCAGTTAGAGCTTGGGCAAATAGAGATTGAGAGCCGAGAGAGATCATGAGGTTCAAATAAAAAAGGATGAGGGGGTCTCATGTTTTCAGAAAAATCAGCAATGCACCCCTTGATGTGCATTGCAGTTTTCCCCAAACACGAGGAAATTGCACCCCTTGATCTGCATTGCAGTTTTCCCCAAACCCGAGGAAAAGCGTGGAAACACAGAGAAATCCGGGGCTCTGCTTTCGACGTAATTCCCCATTCTCACGTAGGGGAATATGTGGTAACTTAGAAAATAGATCATTTTCCATTATTTTTGCAGTTACTAAACATGGCCCAAGGGTTGGACCTTGCCAAGTCTCAGCTTAGTGAGAAACTTGGAGCTTACAATCGCCAGTAGCTCTTTCATTTCACCATTAATGTGGTAGTTACCATTGACATTATAGTTCAATGTTGCAGAGCACATTTGGGCCACCACCAGGGGCAAAATTCATGACAATTAGGTTAAGATTGGCTACTATTGTTTGAGAATTCCTAACTCGGGGCCATGTCCATCAGGCTTCTATCCTTCCACAAATGGGTTATTGATCCCTCCTCTAGCACAACTCTGATATGAACTGAGAGTAGGGGATGGCAGAAGTTGATTCCATGCTATGTCCTCAACACTTTGCTGAACCAAGACGTGAATTCACTACTTGAGCCCTTCCATCCACATTATTTTGGGATTACCACCTCTTTTATATGTGATCTTGCTCCACATTACAACCACCATTTCATTAGAAGAGCCCCCCCCTATGTCCTTATTTTTTGAATGCCATGCCCCTGCACACATTGACTTGCATATATCATCCCACTGGACAATGTGATATTTACTTCTCAAAACCATCACAAAGGAGTCTTCTCATGAGACCTTCTAAGTTCTTATGGAGACAGATGTCATAATAAATAGTTACACTGGTGGCTGTTATGAGGCCAATCCTTCCCTTATAAGAGAGGTATTTGGCCTTCTACCTATCTAGCTTTCTTAGGAATAGGCTCAAGGTTAGCTGGTATGTGAGGCCGCTACAACATGACGGATTGAGTTTAATTCTTACCCTGATAGGCGATCAAATCCCAATTAAACAAACCCCCCCTCCCAAATAAAAAAATCTAGTTTTCTCTGACTGCAGTTAATGCTTGGGCTTCACCCTGCCTTCCAAGGTTTTGTAAGCAGATGGAGGCCTAGATATCTCCATGACTAGGGCTATAAATGGGTTAGATCTGGTTCTGCTTGACCTAGACTCGGACCCGATCCAGCTGTGTCCAAGTCAGACCCAAATGGGTCCATTTCTAATTAATTATATATTTTGAGTTATATAAAATATTCTTAATAAATTTGTATTATATCATGACCCCAACCTGGATCTGACCTAATCCAATATGGTCTAAGATGGGTCTAGACTTGACACGGGCTGGGTCTAGGTCAAACAGACCCAGACACGACTTGCCTGGTCCACTAACTTGGTCCAAACCTAGACTCAGGTCAAGTCGGTGGGTTGACCTAACCCTTTTACCATCCCATCCATGACAGACCCTCCAGACTCGATCAATTTAATGGCTCCTTAGTTGTCAATCTAAACGTGCAACTCCAAAGCTCATTTTGTTAATATTAACAAAGAGACCAGAAGCCATTTCAAAGCACTTCCAGAATAGCCAAAGATTACTTGTTTGGGCCGCCCCAAAAGAACAATGTATCATTTACATAATGCAGACAATGAGATAGTTAGCCTGTTCTCTGAGATTTTAAAACTTATAACATTCCACAATGATCAACTCCTCTCCTTATTGACCAATTATATAGATAATAAGGGTGACTAGCGGTCTTCTTGCTTAATATTCTAGCTCTGATAAATCCTTCAAGGCTCCCATTATGACAATTGAGAAGTTAGTTGACCCATAATTTCCATAGATCCGCATAGACCACCTCGCCTCCAGCAGCACATTTGATGCCTGAGGTCCCATTTTTAGATTGAGAATGGATACACTTCTAAGCCACCAATGCACTACCAAGGATTTGCATGCCCTTCACGTAATCTATTTGAAGGGGTGACATCACCTCACAGAGGACCATTTGTAGTTTGGAGGCTAGAATCCTTCTAAGTATCTTCTTAAGGCTTTCAAATAGATTGATTGCTAAGATATCATCGAAGGTTTCTACCAAGTGGGGCAATCGGGAGTTTGGGACGGGTTAGGTTGGGTCAACCCCAACAACCCGACGGGTCGACCCGATCTGGGTCTGAGGTCCAGGTCTAAACCCTTGGAACCAAGTTGGACCCGAACCCAACTCAAACATATCTACACACGCGCGTACACACACACACACACATATATACATATATATATATATATATATAATATCAGTGTTCAAAAAATCGAATCGGCCTAGGGCTGGGTCCGAGTAATCGGTATATCGGCTGGCGGCCTAGGGTTGGGTCCGAGTAATCGGTATATCGGCTGGTTCAATCGGCCTAATCGGGCATGTCTCGGCCGGTCTAAAAAGTAGTAAAAAATAAAACAAATACAAAAAAATCCAAAAAACACATGAAAATCATATTTAAAGCATGATTAAATAAAGAACATCCAAATGAAGTTGAAAAATAGTGAATAAAAATGGATACTAAAAAATTGATTGCCCAAGGGTATTAACACTTTCCGATCTATGTCAAAATGATAAAAACATTCGAAAACACATTACAAACAAATCCCCTATTTAAAAAGAAAATGAGTTCATGGCTATGCTGACCATAGCCTTCTCATTAAAGTTCTTTAAAATTTAAATGTTAGCATTAGGTCGATCTTTATATCCTCCCATAAATCTCAAAAGAAAGTAATGAGGACACCATTAGGGCCAGAGCCGAGCAACCATGGCCCGAGGGTAGGGTCGGGCGATAGGCTTGGGCCAAACCCATCCCTGCCCAACCCCACACTCTTGTCTTCTTTTTCCCATTGTTTTATTTTCAATTATATTGGACCCAGCCCTACCCTGGTGGACTAGGGCCAGGGCCTTTTGGTCAAATTAGGGCCAAGATGGGCTTGGCCTGGTCCAACCCTATGGGGACCGCACAGGGGAGGCCCGGCCCCAATCCAGCATGTTGCCAATCCTATTTAAGACTAAATTATCTCCATCTCCCCTTGTTTAAATGACCTTTCTAGCCAAGTAACACATTCAAGTGGTGCTCCTCCTGAAGATCGAATATGAAATGTTTGATGATCGCCTCATCAATAGCTCTGAAGTCACCAAGGTCTATGTGAGGAACTTCATTATAATTTCTAATTTGGTTTTTTAATGAAAGCATGGCAGTTAGATTTTAACATTTTCATCTATATGCTGAACCTTTCATCTCAAATTCATGAAGGAAATTTTGTAACAATTCATGAAGCACAACACAAGAAATGAATTATTTTCTGAATACTATATGAAGGAAAATTGATTCATGCGGCTCGACTGCATTTCTACATATGGGGTCCAGAAAGCGTAAAGCATCTATGTTAAAGATGGATGCAAGTAGGTGTTCCATCTAAAAACAATAGAAACTAATGGTCGAAATGTTTTCTTACTAAAATTATTATTTTTAGTTTTTTAAAATTTATTTGTTTTTTCATATTCATGATATCCATGTTAGAGATTACATGTCCTTAAATATTAAGTCTTAAAACCATTCTCAAAAATAGATTTATTAAGAGGCCCGCATTTCTACATATGCGGGATTGGTCGCATGGAAACCGGGTCCCTATATAAATGCCTCAAGCAAATCTTTCATTTTGTAATACATCCTGTGCTTTTAAGTTTGTTTTGTTTGTCTTCTTACAGTTGGTCCAATACTACAGACACTGGACGGGCTCTAATGTATAAAATTTCTAGAAATCCTTGTGTGTTGCTTCAAGTATGTTCATATGATGAGGGTTGAGGAAACACACTGAACTATCGCATTTGTTGAGGCATATTAATGTTGTAAGTCCCTAGTAGAAAAATTTTCCTTTGGAGTTCAACACAAACTACAAAATCATATTTACAAGCCCCTACTAATAGAAAATACCATTAAGAAGTTGCTAATATTGTGAATGAGTCAAATCAGTGTAATCTGGAAGGGGCATCGAATTGGAAAAGTGTTAGATTTGGTTTAGTTCGCAGTTCGACCGGACATTGAACTGAACGTGACTCATGTAAACCGGGCTAACGATTTCTCAAGTTATATGCTTTTTCAAGATCTGGTTTTGTAGAGGCTGAATTGGTTTGGAGTCGGTTGGGGGTCTGAAAGGCCAAACTAGCCAGTCTGTTTCTGATAAGAATGAATCAATTTGGGCAGAGAGCTTATCCTTACATCCATTGTATAATTACAATAAAGCATGCAATGTTTAATTCAAGTCTATCTCCTCTCAGGTGGTGGCCGAAAGTTTCGGTGAACGCACCAAATTTAGAAAGAAAAAGACCCAAAGATGGGGAGAGCTATTACCATTGCGATGATGAAAATAGATATCGAGCTGTAAAGGAGCGCGCATTTGAAATTCAAAATGAATGGACCATGCCACAAGGCAAGAACCAAGGAGAGTAGATGAACAATACAGCTATATAAGCTTTTCACATCCCTTTCTCTTCTTAAAAATTGGAGTCCGTAGTTGCTTCAAAGGTCATCCTCACCCTCTTAGGTTGCTACGAGAAAATATGAAGCGTTCATCGAAAGTTGACAGGATTAGCTATCTACCCATCCACATCCTCTCCTGTATTCTCTCTTACTTGCCCGTCGAAGAAGCATGCGGAACCTCTATACTTTCTCATCAATGGAAGCAAATTTGGTCTTCTATGCCAGTGCTGGATTTGGAAATCGATACATTCTCTGAGGGCGTGAGTGATGAAGCTCCTTCACATAGGTCAGAATGGGGTCTGGTGCATGACAAAGACGGCCCCATTCTCCGGTTTCAGTTGCTGGAATCAATGATATGCTGCCTCCTCGACCTGGAACAATGGATCGGTATCCTGGAAAACATGGGTACCCTGGAACCCGATTGCATTCTTTGTTGTGTCACTCCATATGAATTACCAGCTTCCCTGTTTTCATTGACCTCCCTAGTTTCATTGGAGCTCTGGCGTTGTGAAGTGGAGCCCCCACCTGCATTTCAGGGGTTTTCATTTCTAAAGTTCCTCTCTCTTGAATGTGTTACTGTCAGCAATGAAATGCTTGAATCCTTGGTGTCTAACAGTAAGGTTTTAGAGAGCTTGAGGGTGGTAAACTGCTATGACCTCAAGATAATCAAATTTGATGCTCCCAGCCTTCTTTCTCTCTATCTCCAAGGTGAATTTCATGATTTGGATGTGAGTGTTAATTCCAACCTGAATAATCTTGCCATTTATTGGTTAAGCCATGGAGTACCTAGCATTCGCCTACAAGGTTTGGTCAAGTTGGAATCTTTGTGCTTCAATGGTTGGATCCCCGATGTAAGTGTTTTAATTTTGCTTGATGATTCGTCTTTTGTTCTTTGCATGTAGTGTTTATGTTTTGTCTTGAATTTGAGTTGGATGAATTTGATCTTTCTAAATTTTGTTCTTACATAGAAGTTTTAACTTGGGATTTCTACATAATGTTAAACTTCATACTGAAATCTAGAATCAAGTTTTCTGGATTTACATGTAAATTGTGGGGAATCGAATGACAGAGGGATGACCATGTTGGCCTAGTTTTGTTTCATTAAACAATGAGGGCCACTAGTCTTTTACAAAGTCAAGAGGCAAAAATTGAGTTAGAAAGTATTTGTTTCCATTTATGTTATTGAGTTCCCTAGTCATAGCTTTTAGTGTTCCATGGAGCAATCTTAATGGCAATTATTTTTATCAGGATATTATTGATGTGGAGTTTTATTAGGATTTGATTAGGAATTTATTAAATAATTGCTGGGACTTTAATAAATTAAATTAATATATTTATATTAAAATTTGTTAGGATTATCAATGTTGAATCTAATTATGCACATTTTGAAACATAAATACATTAAAAATTATATAAATATTGGAGTTGACAATGATTTCAAATCATTATCATCCAAGTCCTATCCCAATTATTTAGGGTCGGAGTGGACAATGATTTCTAATGTATAACAAAATTAAAATATAAAAAATCAGTTACCATCTTTCTAGCTTGAACTTACATATCCATCCATCATCACTTTTTCTCAAATCATTTCTCATTTGCTTGACTGATTAAGGAGTTGTTTCTAGAGAAGTGACATATATCTTTTCAAACTGAAAATTGCTAATTTTCCTTTCAGACTATATAGATGTTTGTCTGTATTGGCAGGATATTTAATAGTGAAAATAATGGGAATCATGAAATTATCACACTGATTTCATTGTACTCGGGGATATCATCAGAGTTCCATCGGCATTAGAACTCATCGTTATGGACTAGAGATAAGGTGAATTTATGGTAGATGATCCTCACTGAAGAAGGAATTACTATTCTTTTCATGTAAAAGTCACTTGTGATTGCCTTTGATTGTTCAATCTATAGCTTTTCTTTGTTCCCTTTTGGAGCTTGTTATTACCCTGCAAACTGATATTTCTAATTATGAAAACTTGAAGGTTGTCATGGCTGAAGATGATGAAAGTCGAATTCATAGTTGTTTCTCGAAGAGCATTAGTTCTTACTTCAAGCCTAAGCCTTGGTTATGCTGCCTTAAAAGACTGGAGATGAAGGCAAGGTTTATTGAGGAAATACAAGTAGCAGAATTCTTTCTGTTGAATTCACCTGCACTGCAAGTGTTATCTCTCCACATTAAACTTCCAAAGAAAGAGGAGACAAAATCAAAGTTAATGGAGCGCTGGGCTCTCATTCCTAAAGCTTCTCCAGAAGCCACATTTATATTGACTTAGATTCAAAGTTTGTGTAGGGGGGATCCTTTTTTGTTCTGGGTTGGTCAGCAATAAGAATCAAACTTGAAATGATTTTGTATTTGCTACTTTCATTATTTGTCTGGTTTGTTTTCCCTTTTTTTTTAATATTAAATGGATGCTATTTTCATTATTTGGTTGGTTTTTTCTTCTTCTTTTTCCCCCTTTTCTTATCTTAAATAAATGCTATATAATTGGGACCCTTTTTTCTCTTTTCCATAGGTGTCAATGCTTGCTACTTTGGAGGAATAATTCTTTGATGCTACAAATTACATTGACAATTGGAAGTTTTGCAGGTTTTTGAAGTTTAATATTGTCATATTACCCACCCAAAATAATAAGGTTCATGGGCACAATGAGCACTGTGCATCAAATGTTAACAATGGATGTCATATACCAGCACTCGTTGTTGACATTTGACGGCAACACATCCAAAAAAGAAAAAAACCACCAAAACATATTCATGTCCTGCGGGGAGTAGAATGTCCATTTACTCCCTCAAGTAAAACCCACCTAGAATTACTTTTAGGAACCAAAATTTTGGGGATGTAACCTCTTTAAGCCATGGATTAATTTTATAAAAAAAAGATTTCCTAATTGTGCCATATATGCGTTTTGACAAAATAATGTTGGGAAAGGGGTTGGATCGTGGTGATAACACCCTACACCCAAGTTAGCGGGTTGTGGTTTCCATTCTCATCACTAACACCACCCTACTAGGTAAAAAGCTGGCTCTTAATCCTGCTTCAAAAATGGGCAGGAGTCTGTCTTTTCCACTGAATTACCGAAAAAAAAGAAAGAAAAAAAAGACAAAATAATGCCTTACGGTTTTTTAATTGACCATCCAATTTTTAAATAGTGAGATCTAAGTGTTAGAAGATTTCAATTTTGATTGTTTTTTTAGAATAATCATCTAGAAAGAAACGATGTTCCCAAGCGAGTACATGATAGATAATAGGGAGGAGATACGATAGATAATAGGAAGGAGATACGTTGGGTTTGAAATTTACCGACCCTATTTTTTAGAGAACCTCAATGCATAATAGTATGGTGAAACAATGACGAATTTGCTTAATGCTATTGAGCTGAAAGTTTTTTTAGTGTCATGACGCTTGTTAGGGCTGAGAATTTTTCGGATGTGTCTGGATCCGAATCCGAATAGTATATACAATATTTAGATTCAGATTTGGATCCAGATCTTAAAACTATATATCATCCTGATCAAGATCAATACTCACTAATATCTTTTGCTTTTTGTTCTAACTTTTTCTCTCAAGCTTCATTCGTGTTCTTTTCTCCCTTGTCTTTTACCAAACTCCCTCGTCGTTCACCCAAAAGATCAGGAACGAAGTTTAAATAGTGGATGAATAGTCATGTTTTCACTTAAAACCCTACCTGAGATTTAAGACAACATAGCCATTATTCAAACTAATCAGGTTTACATATTAGTATAATGCTATATGAGAGAGATGAAGAAAAAGTTCACATTGCAATGTAGAATTACAGATGCACTTCAAAAATCTATTGGAAAAGGTTGTTTTAATTTTGAAAAACCCTCTAATTGATCATCTCGACGAGATGTATGAATATGAAAAAAAAAAAAGATTTTGAGTCCCAAAAATAGTGCATCTTGCAACATATTATCTAAACGGTCCATTTTCAAGATTTTCATATGTTTATAGATCTACTTCATTTTAATCATTTTTGAAGTTTACAATTTTATAATTAGATATGAAAATAGATTTTGAGATAATTCAAAGAATTTTTTATGCCAAAATTATATGTTATAAAATTTGGAGGTATGTCTTAATTGAATTGTTTAAGGTTGCAGCCTTATAGAAATCACACACCCAATAAATAAAAAGACACACACACACACACACACATATATATATATATATATATATATATATATAGAAA
>NW_006495273.1:7196805-7235519 GCF_000471905.2 Amborella trichopoda | reverse complement strand
ATGTGCAAATGACTGCCTTATTATTCGAAAACTGATATTTTTGCAATTGATTGTAGCATTGTCTGTGAAATGTTTATATGCGAATTGACATCCCAAAAATTGTGATAATTCCGTATTCATGATTTTCTATAAAAGTTTTTCTATACATATTAGATTGGCAATTATGCTAGAATGTTTTTTACGAACTGCTACCCGTCTAAATTTGAGCCCAAAATATTTGACTGGCTATTTTTGAAGTGTTATTGAAAGTGATTGTTATTAATGGTTTCAATGAAATTCATATTAATAATTCCAGTGATATGTTGAATACATGATATTGTTGCTTTCGAATGTTTAAAGAGATTTATAAATACTTTAAGTATGCAAGTGAACTCATCCGGTTCGCCGGTGAGGTATAAGTAGATTTATCCGGTACGTCGGTAGGGATTAAGTGGACTCATCCGGTACGCCGGTGAGGTATAAGTGGACCTGCAGGGATTAAGTGGATCTATCTGGGATGCCATCAGGACGCTGATGGGGTATATAGGTAACTTACTTAGGACGCCAGTAGGATATATTGTAGAATCCTTTGAATTATGCACTGCTGTTAAAATGTTATATGCATTTTTATTATTCGGATTATACTTAATTATGCATTTTTAAAAGTGAAACTGTTAATGCATTTCTGTTAATAGATCTCCTTTTTGAAATGTTAATAACTTTCAACCATGATTGTTTTTAGGATTATGATGATCACTTACGGAGTAGCCAAACTCATCAATTATGGTAAACATTTTTTTCAGGATAACTGCAGTTTCATTTTGAATGCTCGTCAGGATCAACTCTGAAAGATATTGTAGTTGTGCTTAAACTCTCTTTTGGTACTTTATAAGAATTCGCCATTGTAAATTTGTCATATCGAGAGATGTATATATGTTTTGACTGTCACATCTTAAGAATATCATTATTGTAAATTCATGGGGTGTGACATAGGTCCAAGTCTAGCCGGACGCAACTCACCCGACCCGTTGCCACCCCTAATCTCAGTGGTTATGAAAATATACGCACCAGCTCCCTCTCTCTCTCCAAAAACCATGAAATTTCTTAGCACTTGCTCCCTTTCTTATTTAAACAAGAGATGGGTTTTGCTCATTTGCTTCTCTCTCTAGATTTTTGAGATAAAAAATATCATACGGTCGCCACAGAGGGAGAAATTCAACTACGTTTATAAAACTTGAGATATTGTTTAATGGGTGTGGTTTTTATAAGGTTGCAACTTTAAACCATCCAATTAAAACATACCTCCAAATTTTATCATTGTAATTTTAGTTAAAAAATATATTAGGATTATCTTAAAATCTATTTTCATATCTAATTATAAAATTTTATATTTAAAAAAAAAAGTTAAAATTAAGTAGATCTATAGACATATGAAAATCTTGAAAATTGATGGTCTAGGTAATGTTTTGCAAGATGCACTATTTTTGGGATTCAAAGTTATTTTTTTTTTCATATACATACATCTCTATGTCGAGATGATCACTTAGAGGTTTTTTTCAATATTAAAATAATATTTTCTTATAGATTTTTGAGGTGCATATGTAATTCTACGTTTTTTCCTTTTAATTTCTAAAAACTAAAGGATATTTGTGCTAATTACTATTCTTTTCCCTCTTTCAGACGCCATCTTCATTGAGTTACATGATCCTGAGCTATGGCTGTAGTCACACTTGCACAATGTGATCATAAGACCCATCATCGTCCAATAAATGATTGAACAGCATCGGGGAGATAAAACACCGAGGTCGACGTACTCTCTCCATCACCATTAGACTGTGATGACCACCCTCCTGAAACCACGGATTAGCAATATGTCAACGACTATTTTCCCACACGTGGCACTCCTAGAAATTTCTCGATTTCGGTTCTCACAAAACACAGTGGAGGCAGCAATGTAGAGAGAGAGAGAGAGACAAAGAGTAAGAATTGCGAAAAAGCAGCGCTTGAAAATTTACAGGTATGTTAATCTCTGTAACCTTGTTGTATTTTTAGAGAGAGAAAGATGGCACCTTAATGATATTGTTTCTTTCTCTCTGTCTTTCCTGCAATTCCCTTAATTCGTTGTTAGTGAAAATGCTTCTCAGAACCTGTGGCTTTTATTTTTTCGGACATTGTTGCAGAGATTTCTGAAATTTAGAAGGAATCATCTGAATTTCATATTTCATATTTCATATCTTGCTAAATTTATTTTGTTTTTTATTTTTTACCATGTAATTCATGGTCTCTCTTTACTTTTTCTTCCATTTTTTTTGGACATCGAACTTTGTTATATGCCGTAGCAGTGAATGTGAATTTTTTTTCCGGGGATTAAGGTGAGTAATTAGCTGTCGAAGGTATTTATGATTGAAAATTTTTATCGAAGAATTGGGGGAAATGACCGTGGTAGAAAGCAGTCAAATGTAGAGATAAGGAGAAATAGCTTTTATGATTGATTAAATTCCTACGAAGAATATCAGCAATGGAGATCAAAAACCTTGATGGCAATGGAATCTAATATGTTGATTGTCATATGAAAAGAAACAAGCAACTTGAAAAGAGAAAATATGGACTGGGCTTCTAACCAAGTTGATGGTGTGAGGTGATGGCAGACCAAAAATGCTGTTGATAGGGAGAGTACTCGTTGAGGTGTGAATAAAGTGAGAAAAGTGAAAGGAACATGTGCAATGAAAGTCTAAAATTTGGTGACATTGATAAGTATGAAAGAGAAAAGAGTGAAGAGGAAGGCTACTGAAGATTATCGAGGTGGACATTTAGCAACCCTGAACGCAGTTACTTGTAAAATGTAGGGGTTAGGGAGGCCTGAGTGAGAGGCTATAAATTGTGTTCTATTTTGGAAGAATTTGGGGGATTTATCGTTGTTGGGGCATGGGAAATATGGCTTGACTCCTCTTCTTTCTTGTGACTTGGATGTGTGTTATCACCATTTTGATTTGTCAAAGGGGATGCAATGTCAAATGTATATTTTGTTATTGAAACAATTGAACATCTGTGTGAATGGGATCAAGACCAGGCAAAGGGACATTTTTCTACTAGGATTCACCAAGGAACTGTCATGTGAGTGTTCATGACATGAGTAGGATTGTTAGCCATGTGCAAGGTTTTTGCAAATGGAGAACAAAGTTGTAATATTATCAATATTTCTGTATTGATTGTGGCACTTCAATCAATGGAGGTTCTTCTTTAATTAATGAAAGCTGTTGTGTATGGGCTGAAACTCTTTTGGCTGTCAATCCAGGCTTATAAACTAGAGATATGTGGACTCTCGTCAGTCGGCTTTGGTGTGTTCGAGAATACATTTATGTTATATGCAGTGTTTTAGAAGTGGACTGCGTCAACTCGGACTCAACAAGTTGCGAGTCTGAACAGGCTACATAATTTACCTTGTGCACTCCGGCGAGTATTGTAGCAACTCACCCATATATTGTATAACTCAGGCATGACTCACCTGAGCTTCTGTAGTACTTGGGCGAGTTCCTATGGTAGTCAGCCCGAGTACTACATACTATGAAGAAGGGGCAAACACCCTGCCCCCTTTCCTCCCCGGGTTTTTCTCTTCTTTGATTTTGAGCTTTAGGAATGCCCATTTGAGCCTAAAGGTCATCCTTTTCAAGATTATAGCCTGATATAACTGCCGGATACAATAGATTTAAGGGAAAAAAAAAAATTTGAGTGATTTTGAAATTGAAGAGATTGTCAAGTTTTGGTCAATTTTGAAAAATTGTAATTTCTTCTCAGTGGTCTAAGATGAATTTGATTCCTAAGACTATTTTTGTGCTATTGATCCAACCATAAGCTTGTTTTCCAAAATAAGCAAAAATTAGTATTTGAAAGACTTGAATCCAAATTTACTATTCATCCAAATTTTTCAAGAGCTTATATCTCCTTGATCTGATTTCGAAACCCAAATTTGGTTTGGGGTTTTGGATTTGGGTTGCCTGAGTAAAGCTTTTACGAAGATTGGATGCACAGATTTGCATCGAGCGAGAAGATAAGAGGTTCATCCTTGAAATTTTGGCAAGTTTCAACTTTTTCAATTTAAATCTGTAAGTCTATTTTGTGCATGATTCCAGTTTTTATATTTTTCTGATTTTCACTATTTTTCTGAAATTCCCTTGCTTCTGTATTTTTTTAATTGTTGGATTTTCTCCTTTTGTTTTTGTATTTTATACCTTTTTCCATATTTTAACCTTTTTTATGTCTAGTAACTAAAATAAAAATTGGTGTTTCATCAACTTTTTGGCAAATAAGATCAACTTTTCATCATTTTCCATTTTGTACATATTTTATGGTTGTATATGATATTCTTCATTTCTATTGAGATTATTTTTCTGAAATTTTATTAAAAATTTTGGATCTTTCAATTTTCAAAATTTTAGTGCCTTTTTGGCCCTTTCTTTGGCCTAGGTGTGACTTGGGCGAGTGCCAGCCAAGTCAAACAAGTCACCAAGCTCAAGCAGGTGCCGAGTCCGCTACCTAAGCCATGTTTTCGAACACTAGTTATATAAGGTTGGGCTCTGGTGACTATGATGATATATCTCAATTTTGTGGATCTTATTGAGTTGGGAGACCTTTTGTGCAATGTACCTGGCTTCACATGGACAAATAACTAGGCAATATGCTCATGGCAAGATAGATGGTCCTTAAGTTTATAACTAGGCAATATCCTTAAGTTTGTCGATTAAGGAGTGATGACAGATATTTTCAAAAGTTTCTTAGATTGTCCTTTCTTGCATGCTTCTAAGCATGTCATATTTCTCCTGCATATAATGATGGAATCTTGAGGGCCAATAATATTCTGGTTTGAGAATGTGGGTAGGTTGATGGGGTTTAAGGAGTTGTGTTCATGGGGGGTCGTTGACATTCTTTGTGGTATGATTGTTATTTTCAACATCTGCCCAACATAAAAAACAAAAGGAAAATGCATAGCTGGGCAACCTAAGAAAGAGACTCTCGGAGACAGTGGGTGAGGAAATCAGTAAAACTAGAAGTCTAGGGTAAGTTGCACAAATATGAACTGGAAATGGTGGTTAAAAATAGGGAATAATCACAGATAGGAGATCCTTATTGAATGGTAACTAAACCGTAGAGTGAATTACATTCAACTTTGTAAGGTGACCAAAGCGGGAGGGATGGATTTCTCGGTAAAATTGCTGTTGTATAATTTGGTTTCAGCAAAGCTGAAGCAGTGTCTGTAGTGATGACTATTAATCCTAATATAGGAGTCCATAAAGTGGTTGGAGCCCAAGTTCGAAGTGGAGGAGGTGCGTAGTATTTTTCAGTACAAAGATGGGTAGAACATCAGGGCTTCACAGCTTCATGTTAGCCTTTTACCTGGAATGTTGGGAGTGATGGTTGAGGATGACATGAAATTGTTTTGAGGAGTTCTACACAGGATTGGGTATAGTCTGATATTATACTACCATAACCACTCTTTATCTAACATCTAGAGACCCTCCTTGCATATGTTTCACCTTTCGGTATCATATTCCTGTCTTAAGGAGATTTTCTTTTTTATTCTAGGATGATTTTTTTCTCTTGGTAGTTCATTGGTAGGATTGAACATGGTGTTTAGGTGAAATGTGTCAATTGTTGCCTGGATCAATTGACCTACTTTTTTGAGACATGTCTTCTGATAAAAATAAAAGCAACTCAAAAACATATTAAAAATATTTTTGATACCGGAAATTGAGGAAATTCTACGTGGTATTTGCAAATCTAGCTTCAGAGGATCAAGCTGACTTTTTGAGCTTTGGCAATGTCTTTTTGGAATAATTTTGCAAGGAAATGAAATCGCTTGTAGTGCTTTTTCCTTGTCCCATTTCCAATATTGGATATATTCATTGCTTATTGTCTAAACAAATTATATTTAAAGTTCTTGATGGAAAAAGGAATCAGATAATCTTTACCTTATTTCTTTTCTTTTTTCTTTTTTTTTTTCTTTTTTTTGGTTGGGTTTCTTCCAAAGGCAGAACAAGTGAGAGAATGAAAGGAAACTTGCTGACTTCTACTCAAGAAGTATTTTGGGTACGCTAATGGAAACCTGATCATGTGATGACACACTATGTTCATTTGCGTAATCGAAGAGAACTTAGTCTTATGCTAAAAAGGTCTACTTGGAGGTATTGCTTGGAAGGAATTGTTAACGTAAGCTGAAACTATTTTGAGTTTCTCATCTATCCAGATCTCTAATGGAATTACATTTAAGTCTGAATTAGTTTTCTATTACTCGATGATCTAGCTGTGTAAACTAGAGTGCACTGTGGAGTATGAACTGAAATTTTATCCATATCTCTCCATTCTATCTTCTCAGATGAGCTGTTGGTAGAAAGGACCTATGGCAATTTAGGTATGAATTTTGAACTTTCAACTTCAATCAACTTGATTTTGGATATTTTGAAGAGCTTTTGTCTTGAAACTCAACACGTTAACATTCTGGACCTCTGTTATAAGCTCTTTCAACAACCTCAAAGTCTAGACCTTGACATTTTGATTCTTTTATTTGAAATGAAAATATTGATGGTTCTCTGGAATGTTGGGCCATGCTTGAAATGATTTGGCATTTGGTGAAATCCAATCATGGAATTCGTCTATATCCTCTGATTGCGCAGGGAGACCTAAAGCCATTTTGGATGTTATCTGTTTGTTTTGAGTAAATTTGCCAAAGTTTCCCTTGTACGTTCAAACAAGATGGATATGGATAGTTGCTTTTGCCTCACTCTGAATGAAGTGTGGATTATATCCCTCCCAGCAATTATGGAATTTCATTTGCTTTGGAGTTTCTTCCTTCATGGTTAAAGTTCATAGGGTTGAATTTACATGGAAAATGGATTGAAAAGGCATACAAAGTTTGAAAGTATGCCTCTTCAATCCTGAAATAATAATTTGTATGGAACGATGCCAATGGAATAACTTAATTGATGGAGCTGCAGTTCTGCTTTAGTGCAGCTCTGCTTTAGTGCAGCTCTGCTTTAGGCTGTAATTTACATGCATTCCCTTGCGTAGTGAAAGACTTCTAGTTATGTAGGAAGTAGTTTCCTTTCAGTCACTATTTGTTGATTGTTATATTGATCTTTTTTTTCTTTTTCTTGTGTTTTTTCTTTCTGATTTCCAGGCTATTAATTTCTGTTCGATAATTGACTTGGTCACATTGGCTACAAGCCACATGCGAATGGCCACTAAATTGCCAATCAAGAATGTTTTAAAGAAATGTTATCCAACAAGAACATGGGGTACGGCCAGATGATTTTATTTAATAAAGCTTTCAAAAAAAGGAATGCCTTTCACTGCTTTTTGTCTAATCGAACTTTGAATTTGTCCAAACAGAAGCCCTTGTTGCTCCATCCTCTGGAAGACAACATGGATCTGAGCAATTGGGAAGAGGGCCTGTTACAAATGACAAGGCACCTTTGCAGGATGACAAGTACCCAGTCATTGCCTTCAGTAAGCCACCATTGCCACCTTTTCTCGGACCCCTTTTGGTGCTCTCTCTGTTAAATACCAATTCAAGTAAAGAAGACTAGAAGCAAACTCATGGACTCCTCCTCACTGGGTATTACTACAACTCGACCTTTTGTTAATATTCTTTCTACCATCATAGGATGTATAAAATGTTTTTTACTTTGCTCATCCTTGGAACATTTCAAGGATCTTGTCTAATGTGGCCATATAATAGGCCTGATCACACGTTTTGGATTTCTAAGAGCCATTCGACTGCAGCTTATGTTGTATAAAGAAATTTTGTTCTCATCCCTGAAACATTTCAAGAATCTTGACAAATAAAGCAAATATGTAGCCAAAGCTGTAAGCGAACATGCTCCAGAGCCTTTTGTAATATACCATGACAGGATAATATAATGGCCATATAAAAGGCTTGATGAGCCTGCTATAGATTTTTTTGAGCCATTCAACTGCAGCATATGGCCGTTCTAGGAACCCTGTAGAAAAATGCACCATTGGTTGTTATTAGATTGTGTTATTTGGAAAGCTTTCAATAAGAGAAGTACTAACATGAGGGCTTAGCACACACTTTCAGCTATCCATGGAAAGTGGTCGAATAGAAAAGTGATTATTTTGAGCTGTTTCTGCAATTCATGCCAGTGAACAGCTTTAGTAATCTAGAAACCCCAAAATGGCAAATCAAGAGGGGTTCTGTATGCAAAATTAATGGAGTATTTGGTTTAGAATACCAGTGTTAGATCCCCTGGTTTGAATGGTGATTCATTTATGCTTCTAACCCTCCTGCAAAATATTGTGTACCTATTATGATTGATTTGAATTTACAAAGAGGTGAGGATGAGGAAGATGATAATCTTAGTACCTGATGACCAGTTTTTTACTCTTGTAGTCGCATTCATAGAAATTGATTCCTTTGGTGAAAGGAACCACTTTACTGTTCCACTCTGCAAAGCACGATTCAGTCCCATCAATTGTTGAAGCTATATACATTAAAGTGCCTGTTTTTGCAATCTTATTTGTGAAAATTTTCAAAAAAAAAACTTAGTTTTCTGACATTCTCAAATGCTTGCGCCTAGAATATTCTGTGTCTCAGTAGTAAGTTTATAGAAACCAATATTTGAGGGTAAAAAGAAATTCTGTCTACGATTTGGTAGTTTCCCTCTTTCTTTCAAACTTCCATTTTTTAAACATTTTGCTGGCGATCTTGAAAATTTTTAAAGAAAAAACAAATATATTTTAAGTTTCTGTCTAGAAAATAGATTTGTAACTCTGGCAATAATTGATGTAATTCATGAGCATAAAAATGTGTGGTATAAATAATACCCAGATGCCACATCACACCAACTACAAGTTGGTTTCCTTCCACCATGCTTTCAATGACAAATTTCGCCTTCTTACCCATGCAATTCATCAGCTTTACTAGGAATACCTTAACTTCCTGGTAATGGGACAAAAATCAAAGTTTCAGTTTGAGATTTAGGTACAAGGGCTTCACTTGACAAGGGCTTCTAAATTCAAGTAAAAGCAAGATAGAATGGGTACATACCTCTTTTCCTTGGAGTGGCTTGTAGAACGATAAGTCCTCGTAGCTGCAGTCGTCTGAAATAATTTGATCAAATTCCTTAGTGTTCCTATTATTGATCATCTCATAGAAACAATGGATCAACTCTGCAGGGGAAGTTCCTCTCCAGTCACTCTCCGAGTCATATATTCCCTGATCTTTGGCCTTGCAAATTGCTTTCTTTAGATTGCTTGCATGATCTCCACTTGAGTATTTCCAATGATTTCTTCTTGTCAATGAAATGAAATCACAATTAGCCGATTGTAACTTACGACATGTTATATTTTGTCTTTCCCTTTTCACATGAAATGTGTTTGAGATTGCATCGTTCCTATTCATATGAATGGCAGGTGGAGAGGATAGAAAACTGGTTGTTGCAGTCATGTCTGAAAGCAATGGAGTGATCAAATCGCATGGTTAGAGAGTTGATAATGAGGGGATGGGGGGAAATGAATTAGATGTAGTCAGGCACAAAAAGAAAGGGAATAAAGGGGTTTCTTGAGTGTGTTTGTATATGTAGCTTGAGGTGAAATCAAGGAATTTGCAGACAGCTTTAAAAGCCAAGTGCACAGTTGATGGAGAACATGGTTCTTGACTTTCTGTTGAATTCTCAGCATGCATTGCCAAAACTGACTGCTATAGTTGAGGGATAATGGATATCTTGGAATTTGTTTGTTTGATATGAAACAGTTCAGGTGTTTGGTGGTCTGCAAAGCCCGACAATGGCATGAGGCTCTAACTTCCACTAGACACTGGGGGAAAATTGACAAGTCCTGGATTAATGGGGAACCACTGGCATTTTTCAACTGCCCCTTGATTTAAATGTCTTAACTTTTGAACCACTGGCATTTCTCAACAGCCCAAACACACAAAATTTAGGTACATGGGTACCAAAAAGAAAGGGCATTTGGGCTGTTCGAATTCAAATTTTTTAGCCGTTCTAAAAAAAAAAACGAAAGGCCCAAGTGTTCGGGCTTTTCGAAGGCCCGACTTTCGAACAATTGAAATGCCTATTGTTTATTTAGTGCGGTTTGTATAGAGCTGAGGCTCTAAACAATCAAAGTAAAGTGTACCTTCAAATAGTATCTAGAAATTTGGTTTCAATACCGGAATCTTTGTGATAGTCTTAAAATATATTTTTATTGTTAATTATAAAATTTAAAGCTTCAAAAATAGTGTAGATCGAGCAGTTCCATGAAAACTTGAAAATTTTGAAAATTGACTGTCTAAAAATGTTGTAATGCACTATTTGCAAAACTTTAAAGGTTGCGGTTTGTATAGAGTCGAGGTTCTAAACAATCAAATTAGAACCCACATTCAAATATTGTCGAGAAATGTGGTTTTAATATTGGAAATTTTTGACTTGCCTAAAAATATATTTTCATCTTTAGTTATGAAATTTAAAGCTTCAAAAATAGTATAGATTGAGCAGAATCTATGAAAACTTAAATAACTTAAAAATTGACGGTCCAAAAATGTGTGACAAAATGCACTATTTCTAAAACTTGAAATCCATTTTTTTTCTCAAGTCCATGCATCTTGATGTTGAGATGATCAATTTGAGGATATTTGAGCATCAAAACAACCTCTTTGAGTGAAATTTTTGATGTAGGCTATAATTTGATTGTTTAGAGCCTAGGCTCTCTATAAACTTTTCTCAGCTTTAAATCCATTTTTTTTCTCATGACATACATCTTGATATTAAGATAATCAATTTGAGGATATTTGGGCATCAAAACAACCTCTTCTAATGAAATTTTTGAGGAGGGCTCTAATTTGATTGTTTGAGCCTCGGCTCTATATAAACTTTTTTTTTGTTATTTCTGACAACTTTTGTATGGGGGGTGAATTGGGAATGAGGATATGCAAATATTTTTGGACCTCACCTTAAAATATCCAAAGGATCATTCTTTAAGACAGATATTGACTTTGGGGTTTGTTTGTGAATTCCTTTTATTTAGAAAAAAAGGAAAAAGATTATATAAGTACAAGGCTCGAAACAAACAAATTAAAATGCACCTTAAAAAATTCACGAAAAGATGTCATTTCAATGCCCAAAAATGCTCAAATTGATCTTCACGACTTCAAGATGCATGGACATGATAAAAAATGGATTTTAAGTTTTGAAAATAGTGCATATGATAATGTCTTTTTGAACTGTCAATTTTCAAGTATTCATAGATATGCTCGATTTACACTATTTTTTAAGCTTTAAATTTTTATAATGAGATGAAAAATAAATTTTCAAACCACTACAAATATTTCTGATACTGAAACAACATATTTCGAAACCATTTGAAGGTGTGCCTACTTTGATTGTTTAGAGCCCAGACCCTATAGAAACCACACCCTTTAAAAAAAGGGAAAAGTTTATATAGAGCCAAGGCTCTAAACATCAAATTTTAGCCTACCTCAAAAATTTCACTAGAAGAGATTGTTTTGATGCCCAAATATCTTCAAATTGATCATCTCAACATCAAGATGCATGGACATGAGAAAAAAATGGATTGCAAGTTTTGAAAATAGTGTATTTTATAATGCATTTTTGGGCCATCAATTTTCAATATTTTCAAGTTTTCATAGATATATCGAGCTATACTATTTTTTAAGCTTTAAACTTTATAAATAAATATGATAATATATCATAAGGCTATCACAAAGATTTTCAATATTGAAACTACATTTCTCGACACTACTTGAAGGTAGGCTCTAATTTCATTATCAATTGGATGGGGTTTGTATGAGGCCGAGGCTCTAAACAATCAAAGTCAAGTGTAACTTCAAATAGTATCGAGAAATGTGGTTTTAATGCTAGAAATCTTTGTGATAGCCTTAAAATTATTTTCATGTCTAATTATAAATTTAAAGCTTAAAAAATATTGTAGATTAAGTAGATCTATGAAATTTTGAAAATTGATGATCAAGCAATGCATTACAAAATGCATTATTTCTAAAACTTGAAATCTATTTTTTTCTCATGTCCATGCATCTTGAGGTGGAGATGATCAATTCAATGATTTTAGCATCAAAACAACAACTTCTAGCGAAATTCTTGAGGCGCACCTTAATTTGATTGTTTAAAGCTTCACACTCATATAAACTTTTTCCTTATTTAATTTGGCAAATATTTGGAACTCTTTAGGCATGTTGACATGCGAAAATAATACTATATCCACATACTCTCTATGGGGATCATGTGCTATAAGACTATTTAATTTTGGTACAACAATAATGAAGGGAAGTTACAAGGAAACAACAATAGAAAAAACAGTAAAACATACAAAAGCCGGAAGAAAAGGCGAAACACTAAGAGGAGGTAGCAAGCTTAGCATGAAGATCTACATCCGAGTTGCAGTCAAGGTGCAAAAGATATAATTTTGTTCTTGAGGCCAATTGATAGCACCACAATCCCAACATCCCAATTTCATATTCAATGGTCAAGAGTGATTGTGACTTTTTTGAATTAAAAATAAATATTCTTATTATATATCTTTCCATTTGTACAGGAGTGGCCCTCCGACTTTCTTAAGATCGACTCCAAAGCAATAAACTACCACATGAACAATGTCATCTATGCCCACTCAATGTCTCCCCGATTTGTCTTGAAAACAAACAGTGGATGTCAAGACTTTGGTTTGTTTTAAAAGGGAAGGTTGGACTAGGTGTGTTCAGAAATAAAGCCCATTATAGATATTAATTTTGGATTCAAAATTTTATATATCCATCACTTGGAACTGAAAAAGAGAAATGATTTGGAGATCTAAAAATAGTCCAGCTTGTACTTTTTTGTGTTGTTTATTCCAGAGAGAGTAGATTTAAGTGGGCTAGTCATGTGTGACACCGACCAAGTACAACACCTATTAAGAGGTGCGAATTAATTCAAGTGCAAGAACTGAAAAAGGTAAAAAGTTGGCCCAAAAAGGCGTGATTGAAGTAGTCCAAAAAAATATAGAGATTTATGGCCTCACATAATAGCACATAATAGCGAACAAAGATTCATGTGACCGACCCTAACTAATTGGAAAAACGCTAAAATGATGACAATCATGATTTCAGTTCCTCAAAAATTTCTGATCTTGGATTTGTAGAGATAGATGTTAAGAGACTTAAATTATCATCATCAATATTATATATTTTTTCAACTATTTAGGGTTGGCTCTTGCTTTACCAAGTTATAGGGCTTAAATACCCTTAAAAAAAAAAAAAAAAACAAACAAACTTGGACACATGGCCGACTTTTCTTAGTATTCGTATTTGGAATGAAGTATAATAGAGCGTGTCTCTCACTCTCATATTTGGTATGAAGTATGATTAAGCCCCTCTCCATCTCAGACCGAAGATGATGCAGGGGATGTCTTAAAACGTAATAGGAAAAATAATAAAAGAAATCCCTGAGGCTTGTAAAGAAAGAAAAAGATAGCGTACAAAAAAGGGCAAGAATTTCATCATATGGCGAGCAAGCCCTTTATTTTCAGCACATTGAGTACGACTTCTGTAGAACTGTATACACTAATATCCACTGTTTGATGTGAATTGGGTGGCTATGGTTGTGTTATTAACCGGGCAAAAAGTCTAAAATAAAATTTCACAAACTATGCGATAGACTTCAAGCTATTGGATTTTGCATCCGATGGCTAAATATGATTGTGACTTCCTTATAGCAAAAGTGAATGAAGTTATCTTATACAATTCTATTTATCATTATTCATAAGAAGTTAGTATAGTTGTCACTAATGCTGCTAGCATAGTATGTAATTGTGCTCAGATGTCGAGGCTAATTACATATGGATGCGGTCTGTATAAGACACAAGCCCTAAGCAATCAAAGTATGGTGCACCTTCAAATGGTGCCTAAACGTGTTTCAGTATCAAAATCTCAAGCAGATCTATGAATACTTAAACATCATAAAACTTGACGGTCTAGACAATACACTCCAAGATATACTATTTTCAAGACTTGAAATCTACATTTTCTCATGTCCATACTTGTTGAGGTCGAGATGATCGAATTGAGGGTTTTTCATCATTGAAAAAACCTCTTATAATGAATTGTTGATATGTGCTTTAATTGATTGTTTAGGGCCTCACCCTTATATAAACTTCTTCCATTACACACAGGTCGACTTTCTTCAAATAAGGTAGCATAGGTTTATTTGAACATGTATAAACATAATCAAAAGATTGAACTGGGATGTGGTTAAAGACGAATGAATGGAAGTTCCATCCTAGATAAACCAACAGATTTCATGATGGGGAGCGGCAAGAAGGGAGCAGCTAAAAAGTGTGTGTATGAGAGAGAGAAATTTGTTCTTTTTAGTGTTCACTTGTTCCTTTCCTTTCATTCCATTTATCATCAAGAATTGGCACAATAGCCACAGAAAACCTCAAAATCTCATACAAAAGACCTCAAAATCTGTTAACCACCAGATAAGAAACATCATGCTTTGCCTAGGTATCTGCAATTGCAATCCTTTTATTTTAGAAATCAAGAATTTAGAACCCACTTCTTTCATATAATTTCTGATATGTTGATACCAAAGCATTCTTAACAACTGAAGCCCACTTTTAATTGCAATGGCAAGGATTAGGTCTTTGATTTCTAAGCTTTGGCAAAATGCCTTCAAAGGTTTTCTTATTGTCTTCTTTCCACCATACCCAAAAAATGGAGTATAACTTTCCAAATAGTTCTCCCATTCTTCTTGAGGAATAGGAGAAATGCTTTGAGAGATGGAGAGGACAATCTCAGACCCGGAAAAATACTGAAGAGACACACAGAGAGACAGAAATTCATCTCTTTGAGAACAAAATAAATACTAGGAGAGAGGGAGGGGACGGGGGTTGTTTATCTACAGCTCATCAGCAACACACTTAAATTCAATGAAGTCTTCAGGTTATTACCTCAAGAATAGAGTTGTGGAGAATCATTAATATACAACATAAATAGTTCACAGCCAGTGTTTATTAAACTACTCATTTCTACGCTTATAGGCTTTGGGGAATGGCAAAGGCTAGTTAAAGGGTACGAGCAAAAAATAACTCTCTTATAATCTTCATGATTCTCTAAGCTGCGATGAAGCTTCAAAACCCTTAGCCGTAGCTGAGCTTCAGTCACGTCGCTATAACAGTGGTGGATAGTAATGCTCCCCAAATAATCAAAGCGATGGCTCAAAGTTGTATATTTAGGCCATGGTGAGGATTTTGAACTTTATTATTTCTAAGGCAAAGCATACATAAGTTGATCTGTATCAGACTAGGGATAAGATTTTAGTCATTGTGAGGGTTAAAGAAGCGCAATCTTTATGCAACGATAGTAAGAGCCATATAAGCTCAATTAACCGCAGGGAGAGAACGTCTTTAACTACAGTGAAGCAAGAACTGTTTGGAACAGAAAATAATCCATATGAATGGTGCTTGATGAAATTCTAGAAAAATTGATAAACTTAGTTCGTAGTCTAATGATTGAGGATCGAGTTTTAACCGTTGTAAGAGCAAAGGTTTTGAGCCTTAAGCATCCTGTAAAAAGGCATGAAAATTTAAGTTCAAAACAGTTCAAACTTGCCCGAACTCATTGATAAACAAAAGGATTGATACAAAGAATCATTGGTGTTCATCAAATGCAAGAAAATCCAATACCTTTGTGGTTCATAATTGCATTACTCAAAAACTCCATTTAATATTGTCACAAACACCAACAGTAAAGTTCTAGAATTATTTAAAATTAAAAATCCTCCATTTATTTCAAAGCTATTTGAACAGTGAAATGACAAATTAGAAAAAGACAATGCTTATATGAAATGTCTGAGAGAATTGAACTTTCACGCAATGTTATGTTGAACGCTGCCTAGGAAAGTAAATGGATGAACCAGGAATTGTATCCTTTAATGCTCCAACCTCTGGCATAACATGCATTCCCTTTTTGGCAATGTAATCCTCATTTTTTTCTACCCAAGCATTTGGCAAAACATTGGGCACCCTATACTTGTTTACATGAGTGATTCTAGGGAACACATTTCCCTGGTTACTAGATCAGCTTCCACACTCTTACCAGTGAATCACCGGGAGATGTACTTGCTACTTAACACCCCCACCCAAGTTCCCTTCGTCCAAGTGAATGGGCTATTTAAGAGCTTAAGCATAACCTTAAAACAGGTTGCAAGTCTTTGCAACACACAGGCTAGAATGAGGGATGACAGGATGTGTACCTCCAATGAATTATATCAAAGTAGTACTCTTAATGCCACACAAGCGACTTTTTATTGCCCGTTGAATGTAGGAGTTGGGATCACTTTCTTGATCAAATAGGGTCCCCATCCCTATGTGACTAGACTTAATTGAGTCTTAATCCCATCCATCTAGCTGTATTTCAGAATTGATCCTTTGCAAGGCCCTTGATTAGCACATCGATATGGTCCACAATCATCCAGAAGTAATTGTCTCAATTGATTCTCAAGTGTATTTATGTTGATTTACAACTGTGGATCTTACTTATAACTCAATAGGTTACCGCTTCACAATCACAGAATATAGATACTACTAAGTATAGGCTTCTCAATAAGTCATGTGTTTATCATTGAATTCATTAGCCACTCTGCTTCTCCCAATAGCTATTTCCAAGACAACCAACTCCCCATGTTGTGGCACCCCCACAAGATCCATCTACTAGTGGACTTGAATGTATCTAATCCAATACTGGACTAGGATTTATCTAATCCAATATCCAGTTTGTGTCACTGTCAGTGTGGCACCCAGGTGGCCATGGGGGTTCAAGCCGCCCAACGCCTAGGTGGGCGCCCAGAACCTAGGCAGCCCAGTTGAAAAAAAAAAAAACTGATGACTGATAATAATTAATCCATAAGAATTTTGATAATCCACAAGACCATAATCCCAGTTAGAGAAGAAGAAGATAGATGTCCAGAAAAGAATTTGGATAATCTATTAGACCATAATCCATATTTTCATAGAATGTTAAAACAGTAAAACCATAGAAGCATACACTGATAGTCTGATACACTGCAGACTGTACACACAAAAGTTAGATAGTAGAACTTGAAACTAGAAGTAGAAACAAAAAATAAGAAAAAGAAATTATAGCGAAATTTAGAAAATATACAGTCTAGGGCACATTAGTCAACACTCAACACAACAGTCAACACTCAACACCAAGAGTCTTCAGTCATCATCATCATCGTCATAAAAAGGAATAGGGTAAGCTTCATCATATGCATCAGATTCTAGGCCATCATCATCAATGTCATCTCCCTCTTTAATATAATGCTCGTCCTCCTCTGTTTTTTTTGAATCTTCCTCTTCTTCTACCTCCCTCTTACTAGTATGTGCAAATGTAGCTCTAGGAGTCTTGGCTGCTCTACCCTTTTTTATCTTTTTGTACTTCCCTGAACTCAAATATTGTATAATTTCCTCCCTGATAGCCTCAGGAACATTTTTACAAAGGGCAACATCCCCCCTAATACCGGTAAGGTATTTTTTTAACCGACAAATGCCACTATTAGTATCATTTCCACAATAATTATATTTAATACGATTTTTGTCATTCGGATTCGGGTTATAACCATACTTAAAACCTGGGTCACCACTTCTAAAAGAACCTATATTTCAATAGAACAAGGCTCATTTTCATCATTTCTGGTTCTATTAAATTCAAAAGTTGTCTAATCTAATCCCGAATAGCTTCATGAACCTTTTTACAAGAAGCAACATTCCTTTTAATATCAACAAGGTGTTTCTTGAATCGTTTAATACCCCCGTTGGTATCTTTTTAACAAAACTTACACCTTATACAATTTTTATCGTTTGGTTTTAGGTTATAACCATACTTCCAACCCGGATCACTTCTTCTAGAAGTAGCAGAAATAGATCTAAAATGACAAGGATTTTGTTCATATTTTTGTTTTATAAAACTCATACATTGTTTAATCTCCTCTCTGATAGCTTCAGAAACATTTTACAAACGGCAACATCCCTCTTAATACCGACAAGATGTTTCTTAAACCGATTTATACCCCCTTTTGTATCTTTTTCACAAAATTTGCATCTAATGCAATTTTTGTCATTTGGATTCGGGTTATATCCATACTTCCAACCCGGATCTCCACTTCGACTAGATCCTGAAGAAGACATCTCAAAATAAAATAAGCAATCTAAAAAATAAAGTTTTGCACTTACTTTGATTGCTCAACTCCAAACTCCCACCTCCGAGATGTTTTCTGGTGCTAAAATAATCAAAAACATCATTTAATAGGATTATAAAACTCCAAAACTAAATCAAATCTACCTGAGTGATGTTTGGATCCATTTTTCGTAACTTTGAGAAGCACTTCGATCCAATGAAAGTCACAAAATTTAGTTTTCTTGAGGTTTCTTTCTCTCTAAAATGAGTTCTTGTGGGTTTAGGTTTCAAATGAACCTAAAACTCATCCTTAAAACCTTTTGTGTTTAAAAAAAAATCAATAGAGCGCAAAAAAAAAAAAATTTCCACCCCTAGGTAGGGTGCAGGCCTTGGGCTGGGCGTTGGGCGCCCACCTAAGCGGGTTCCGTACCGATTAGGGGCTAGCGCCCCGTTTGTAGTGAAATCACTAACATAATGTAGTCTATTATCCGTAGTTCCTGTAAGATATTTTAGGGCTCTATGAACTACATTTCAATCCTTCTACAATTGTATGTGATCACTAATAAACCTACAAAGTTTACCCTGCTGCATATGCAACATAGGCCAAGTGCAATACACGATGTACATAATAGAGTCAACAACTCTAGCATAGCCTAGTTGAGGCACTGAATTTCCCTGCTCTTCATCAATTAAACATGAGGATCATATGGGGTTGTAGTTCGATTACAAACATAGAGTTGAACCACTTGAGAACTTTCTCTATATAGTGATATTGGGTAAGACAATACCCATCAAAATTTCTTACTATCTTGATCCCTAGGATCACATCAGCTAATCTCATGCCCTTCATAGTAAATTCAAAAGATAGCAGTTTTTTAGCTATGCATTATGAGAAACCACAAAGTATGATCATGTCATCAATATCCATGCATATCATCACCATTAGGGCATATAATCACCACAATCCCATCTAGAACTTTGGCATATAGACATATATCTCACAAGTTGTGAATCCATCAAAAAGTATGACCTTGTCAAATTTCTATCTTTGCTTGGGTGCTTGCTTTTGTCCCTGTAAGGACTTCACCAGTATGCACACTTTGTACTCCTAAACTTGCAGGATATGACCCTTCATATTGCCCCATATGAATTTCCCCTTCTAGTTCACCATTCAAGATTGCAGTCTTGAGATCCATCTGGTGAAGAATTCTAGATGGTAAACAAGTGCCAAGGCTAAAAGGCAACAGCTTCTTTCTAATTGAAATCCTTAGCAACCGGTCAGGCCTTGAATTTCTTAATGCTACTATCCTACCTGATTTTTCTTTTAAAAGTCCACTTGCAACCAAAAGCTTTAGAACTAGAGTCGATTTCATTGTTGATTACTTCCTTCCAAACAAAAGTATCATACGATGTCATTCTTTATTGAAAGCTGGTGGGATCTTCTTTTTTTGAAACGGTTGTATTCTATTGAGTAAAGGAGGAGTAGTACAAACAAGTCAAAAATAGGCTACCCACACGCCAGGAGCTTTATAAGACTTTTTGTAGTACAGATGAGAAAGTACAATGTGGCAAAAAGTCACCCAAAAAAGGGTTATACTTCTTCTAGAAGAAACATCAGTAAGTCAGAATCAAAGTTAGTACATCGTTTGATTCTCTTACTACTCCCAGGTTAAAAGCCTTCAGGGCTATTACATTCCTCAAGTCTTACATGCAGCTCATCACTTTCACTCTCATGTTCACCATTTAAAACATTTTCAAAAAATTCGACATCCCTAGGTTCTACAATCACATTGGATTCTAAGCCAAGATATTTGTAGGCCTTGTTGTTACCAACATACCGTACGAAAACACGTTTCAAGGTCTTTTGCCCAAGCATGGGCCTTTCCAAGTTAGGTAGTCTCATATAATCAGACATCCCCGTACCCTAAGAAACTCCAAGAAAGGTTCACAACCTTTCAAGGAAGGAAATGCTCTTTTTCTCTAAATCTTCGACTGTACATACCTGTTAAGCAGGGTACTGTCAAACTACATTTAGGAATTAAGCTAAACATACCCATCTTCTTTAATGATTGGAAATTAACATGATCTAATCTACCACAGCATAAACTAAAGGAGTCATTGAAGTTAAGTTCAAACAGCACATTACTAACAGAACCTTAACTGATAAATACTCCTTTCTTCGGCAAAACAAGTCTTAGCCGTACTTATTAAAGAGGCAGGCCGACTACAGGTTCTTCTGAATCTCAGGTGTGTGATAGACACCATGGAGCAGCAGGACCTTCCCCAACGTGAACCAAAGTTGAACAATCCTTTACTCACTACTTTGCAAAAGATGAATTTCCAATGTCTAACACGAGATCAAGTCCCACAGTTTTGTAGGTCTTAAACATATTCCTGATGTTGGATACATCTTGGTGGCCCTCAAACTTACCCACTAATCTTTCTTGCCTCCAACAATGCAGATCTTAAAGATTACAACCACATACTTCTCCTCGGCCATATTCAAATGACCCAACTGCTTCAAATGAAGCCTACATTGATTCATGAAGAGGCCACCTTGCCATAAAAGTAGCAAGTAACTTGCTTTTGCTTTCACATGCCTCAGAGGATTCATGTCAGTGCTCGGATGGATCTCGTCTCTCAAATCTTCAAGCCTCCTCCTGCCTTGGGCTGCTTTTTCTTCTTCGATGACCCTTCCACAAAATAGGCCCTTGCTACTTGCTTAGATCTCTCCTTCCAATCTTGGAGTCAAGACTCTTATAGCTTCTTCTAATCTCAGAGCTTAAGACTATTATAGCTTCTTCCAATCTCAAAGCCAAAACTCCTCTTTATAAGAAGGTGTTTCATGAGTTCTTCAAGGGCCATAAATTTGGGTTTGTGCTCTAGAACATTTCAGGTAGTCCTAGGATGATGACAACTTAGTGATGCTCAGTGTTCAAAAAAGAGGGCCGCCCCAAGGGCCTGTGCCCCAGGCAGCCGCCCAGCGCCCAGCCCCAAGCGGCCGCCCAAGACCTGTGCCTTGCCTATGGGCGGAACTTTTTTTTTCTATTGAGTTTTTAAAATATAAAAAGTTTCAAAGGATGGGTTTTAGGATCATTTGAAACCTAAACCCACAAGAACCCATTTTAGAGAGCAAGAAACCTCAACAAAACATCCTTTTCTGACTTTCATTTGATTAAAGTTGGATCGAAGTGTTTCTCAAAGTTACGGAAAACGGATCCAAACATCACCTAGGTAGATTTGATTTAGTTTTGGAGTTTTATAATCCTATTAAAGGGTGCTTTTTATTATTTTAGCACCAGAAAACATCTCATAGGTGGGAGTTTGGAGTTTGAGCAATCAAAGTAAGTGCAAAACTTTATTTTTGTAGATTGCTTGTTTTATTTTGAGATGTCTTCTTCATGATCTAGTCGAAGTGGAGATCTGGATTGGAAATATGGATATAACCCGAATCCAAGTCACAAAAATTGCATTAGATGCAATTTTTGTGAAAAAAGATACAAAAGGGGGCATAAACCTGTTTAAGAAACATCTTGCTGGTATTAAAGGGGAATGCTGCCCCTTGTAAAAGTGTTCTTGAAGTACCGAGATTAAGCAATATATGAGTTTTGTAAAACAAAAACAGGAACAAAATCCTTGTCATTTGAATCGATCTATTTCTGCTACTTCTAGAAGAAGTGATCTGCGTTGGAAGTATGGTTATAACCCAAAACCAAATAAAAAAAATTGTATAAGGTGTAATTTTTGTGAAAAAGATACCAATGGGGGTAGTAACCGATTCAAGAAACATCTTGTTGGTATTAAAAGGAATGTTGCTTCTTGGAAAAAGGTCTGTAGCTATTCCGGATGAAATTAGACAGCTTCTGAATTTTAAAGAACCAAAAATGATGAACATGAGTCTTGTTCTATAGAAATATCTTCTCCAGGTTCTTCTAGAAGTGGTGATCCGGGCTGGAAATATGGTTATAGCCCAAATCCGAATGACAAAAATCATATTAATGTAATTATTGTGGAAAGGATACTAATGGGACATTTACCAGTTTAAAAACGACCTTGCCGGTATTAAGGGGAATGTTGCCTTGTGTAACAATGTTCCTGACGCTACCAGGGAGAAAATTATATAATATTTGAGTTCAGTGAAGCACAAAATATAATATTTGAGTTCAGTGGAGCACAAAAAGAGAGAAAATGGTAGAACAGCCAAGACTCCTAAGGCCTCATCTGCACATACTAGCAAGAGGGAGGTAGAAGAAAAGGAGGATGAAGAGGCAGATTCAGAAGAAACAAAAGAGGACGAGCATTATATTGAAGAGGGAGATGACTCTGATGATGATGGTCTCGATTCTAATGCATATGATGAAGCTTACCCTATTCCTTCTGATGATGATGATGACTGAAGACTCTTGGTGTTGAGTGTTGACTATTGTGTTGAGTGTTGACTAACGTGTCATAACCTCATAGACTGTATATTTTATCTTTCTTATTTTTCATTTCTACTTTCTAGTTTCTAGTTCTACTATCTAATTTTTGAGTGTACAGTCTACAGTGTATCAGACTATCAGTGTATGTTTGTATGGTTTTATTGTTTTAGCATTGTATGAAAATAAGGATTATCAAAAATTCAAAATTTTCTTCCCAACTTCTATATTCTTTTTTTTAACTGGGATCATGGTCTTATGGGTTATGGATTAATCATTATTAGTCATCAGTTTTTTTTTTTTTTCAACTGAGCCTCAGCCCTCTATTTTTTTTGTTTTTTTTTTTTAACTAGGATGCCCAGGTTTTGGGCGGCCACCTAGGCACTAGGCAGCCTGGATCCCCATGGCCGCCTCGGTGCCGCCTAGCTCTTTTTGAAACACTGGAGATGATGGTCACCACTTGGACAGCCTTCTCTAATTTAATAGCATCCAAGTTTATCCATTTGGCGATATCTGCCATGCAAAGAACTAATTGCCGTTGGTAATCTTGAAGTCCAGGTACTCATTAACCAGTAACTTCCTCTTACCGACATCATCATGCTTGTATTAGTCTCAGGGGCTTTCTATAATTCCTTAGTTGTGGAATATAAGAGAAATTGAGGATTGCCAGAGCATTTGGTTTGTGTACTTTGCAGATGCAATCATCCTCGATCCATTGTAGACGTGCTTCTTTAGCCCTGCCCTTGTAGGCTCTTTTAGATTCTTCTGTAACCAAGCATGGCTATCTCAGCATGTAAGCAACCTTGAGGGTGGTCAGTATAACCTTCTGCTACAATCTCTTGATGTTCGCCTCTTCAAACCTTTCTAGTCTTACATGTCTTGGGTCATGAACATCAATGCATATGAAGACATCCCTTAGTGTCTAATACTTTGAAATTGATGGCTTTAGGATACTTTAAAAATTCAGGATTATTGAGATAATCTTCAACTAACAGCCTTATCAAAGGTAAGATCTTCATGAAACTCTTAATTGTGGCGAAGCTTCCGCCATACTGTTATAGCCTTCTCAAATAGTCATACTCCCCAGATAACCGTGGCAAAAGGTTGAACTTCTAGATTTAGTCATGGCGGGGCCTCACATTTCTCAATCTCCAAGGTGGAACACAGAGAACTGATGTTTGTTTGATGAGGGATGATATTGCAGCCAGTCTGAGGTTTTAAAGAGTATGATCATCACGCTCGACAATAAGAACTGAGTAGACTCAGTTAACTACAATAAGAGATTGCCATGAACAGAGGAGAAGCAAGAAAATGGTTATTTTAGGGGGGAAAGTGCAATTGGGTGGAAGTGGTACATAAGGGGTTTTTGGGGTTTTAATGGGGTGGGTAGGGCTGCACGTAGTGAACTAAATGGGAGGTGTTTGTTGAAACCTTGGTGTGAGAGAGGGTTTATGTTGTAAATCTTCCTTAAACAATAAGCTTTAACCTCACCAAACCCTACCTGACAGAACAAGCTTAAGTCCTATCCACTTGAGTCCTCCTATCATCCACTCCTACTACCCCAATACATCCAAAACCGTGTACTCATATACTTTGTAGGAAACATAAGCCCTTTAGAACTCCAATATTCTGAACCTCCAAACCTACGCCAAACCCTTTCTTTTTGGCCTACCTCACAAGTTATACTCACGTGGGAGCCAAGCCCTTTCATCATACATAAGGAAAATTCATGAAAGAGTCGATGATTTCTTAAAGAAGCATGGAATCAAGTAGTAGTTGGCATGTGTTGAAACTTCTCAGTAAAATGGGATTGATGAGAAGAATAATAACCTTATATAGTAGATGCCACTTAAGCTACAGTGAAATGTGAGGATCTCTGTAACTCAAATTGGATCGAGGTAATATACAGCTTCATATACTTCATCAATTATTGTACACAAGTGAGACTGGAAATGATATAAACGTATAATATTAACATCTCTATAAGAAGAGAACTTACTTCTATAAGAAGAGAACTTGTTTAACACGCCTTAGTGTGTTTGAGCTTATGTGAAGTGGCGCAATGATTATGAGAAGACTATGTATAAAGTGTATATTTCAACATATTGATTCAATAAGCCACCACATTCATGATAGTCGAGATGCAAAGTTTGATTCAGCCATTTGCCAACAGCAGCAAGTTAACTAGAACTTGCACAAGTCACACATGCCAAGCCTAGAATGCCCAAGGGGGTTATACATAATCGAATTTAATTAATTATAATTGATTTAGCGTTTGGCTAAATCCATCACAATTGATTTGTATTTATTTTTTATATACATTTTATTTATATACGCTTTATATGTTTATGATTTTTAATATTTTTCTAGTTTTATATTTTTTCTCATTTCTGTGAAAAAATGGTCCTTAACCATTTTTTTTCCTATCTTTTTTCTTTTATTTGCTCTTTATATTTATCGGTTTGTGTTTCTCCTTTTCTCCGATTTTCAGATTTTTCTTCCGACTTTTTTTAGGTTTTCTTTGCTTTGTGTTGCTCGCCACAAGCTTGATTGAGTCTCTACTCAAACTTGCCTAAGTTACTCGAACCACCCTAGATCATGTACCTTGGTCGAGCTGCATTTTTAAACACTAGTTTGATTAGCAAGCATGATGCAATCAAACTCCATAAGGAATTGAGGGAGAGAATACTTCGGCACCCAAACCAGGCAATAGAAGATAACAAGTCCCCATTGAGGCTGAACACTCCAAATTTGAAAGATAATGCCATTACTACCATTTTAAGCTCCCAAACTCAAAAAACAGTCAAGTCTAATTCAATCGTTTCAAACGAAGTTTTACCATAACATTCCTAATCCTAATTTTAGAACCGGTATGAAATTTTGATTCAATTTCGTTGTGTTACATTTGATGATGATTATGCAAATAATATGCACTATTCCTAATCCTAATTTTAGAACCGGTATGAAATTTTGATTCAATTTCGTTGTGTTACATTTGATGATGATTATGCAAATAATATGCACTATGCCTATGCAAGTCCAAGCCAAAGAGTTTTGAAGCAACAACCAGTAATCTAAGTTGTAACATGTCATGATAACGATGCATTGTCCAATAATCAAACATGGCATTTGGAACCATAGCTATCAAGATCGGACCGGACTGGTAGTTTGACTGGTGCCTTGGCCCGTCCGGTCCAAAGTAAAATCTAGATTTGGTAAACACTGGTTTTGACCCAGTGTTTGACTAGTTTTGACTGGTCTGACAGCTAGTTTCAACCTATCACAACAGACAAACAAAGTGGGCAACACTTTTCTAATACATTAGATGTTTTTAAAGTATGCTTTATATTTTTCTTAATATTTTTAAAACTAGTCAAACCGATTCAACCATCAATCAGCTAGTTTTGACTTGGACCAAACCCCTCATTAGGTCAATAGCCAGTCAAATCCTAATAACATTGTTCAGTGCCAAGAAAGCAATAGGGTGGAAGTGGAATAACAAAATAATGCATGTCCATTGGAGAAGTCAGGTTGTTAGAATATTGGCTGGTTAAAGGTTTTTTTGAACCCCATTAGGAATAACCTAGAAGGGTCTTAACCCAGTTGCAAAGATTTTTATCAATAAAAATATAGTCATGGTTGCATCAAGGGTTGGAAGGTCCACCTAATGGATAATAAGAATACAATCTTGAATGAAGAAATCATTATGTGTACATGTATCAACCCGAAACATGTATCAAACCGAAAGTTATGAAGACCCTAGAGGGCCCCATAATGCACGCAAGCACAAGAAAGCTCCACATAATTGAAGCAGCACCTAGAGAATGGCTTGATGACTTGCTAAACTTAGAAAATTCTCTCTCACACGGATCTGTTCACTCTCCGGTGGGTTCATGATCTTTATTGATCATTCACCTAGAGGAACAGTTTTTTTTTTTTTTGTGAGAATTTACCTAGAGGGATAGTTATATGTGCAAATTATGTTAATGAATTAATCATTACTAGAGCAAAAATGAAGTTGAAAGAATAAAGATCTCCCTCTTACAAAGAACTAGAATGAAGGACTTGTGTTAACTTCAATACTTTCTTGAAGTTGTGATGGACAAGTGAGGAATATCAATAAAGGAAATTTTGATAATATTACCACTGTGAAATTTTGATAATACAAACACTGCTATTGCAAATCATTTTTGAATAGTGATCTTTTGTCATTTACAAAGAGTAAGTTTGAAAATAACTCATAAAAAATGCATGCACGTGTGGCTGACATATATTTTATGTCCCCCGAGTGTAAAGGCGATACATGTGGCCATACATTGATTGTTACTCCTTGTTTACAAATAAAATTTTAGAATTCCCAAAAATGTATCGCACGGAGGGCAGTTACTCATGATCCAAATTCTTTGTGGAAGGTTAACATATTTCACTCAATTGGAAGTATGTCAACAAATTCCCGCTATTAATCATCATCATTATCATCATAGCCTTATCTAAACTATTTGGGGTCGGCAAAAGCCCCTCTACTAATAAAATGGCCTAATAACAAGCTCAAAATAACTCATCCAAATTATCCTATAACAAGAACTTTTACATAATATATTGGAGCTTCTTGAAAATATAACTGCCATCAAAGGCCAGGTTTTTTATTTAAAAACCACTTAAAGTCATAGAATTAGATCCCACCCATGTTGTGAAGAAATTGCAAAAAACAACACAGAGAGTGCTCTAGGATTTCTAGGAGTGACACAAAGGCATTGCGCTCTTTGCCGCTGCACTCAAGCTTTTAAATAAAACCCCAACCCATATATTTTTGACAATTTCTTAGGAGATTAAAATATACTTGGAGAGATCATAAAAAACAATGATTTAGGAAAAAAATAGATTCGACCTCCTGGTGGCCCAAGTACACCACAAGGAATAATTAGGAACCACTTTAATGAATATGGAGCCTAAGCTTCAAAGAAATTACACTTGAGACCAAACATTTCATCTGAGACTCAAAAGTCACTGGGATGCAAGCCTAACGTGCAGTTCACAAATCTTCTCCATACAATGTAAGTCTTGATTGTTCTCAAGCACCACAGTAACCTGATAGCTTTTTGACAATTTCTTAAGAGACTAAAATATACTTGGAGAGATCATAGAAAACAATGATTTAGGAAAAAAATAGATTCGAACTCTTGGTGGACCAAGTACATTAAGGGTTCCACCACAAGGAATAACTAGGAACCACTTCAATGAATATGGAGCATAAGCTTCAAAGAATTACACTTGAGACTCAAACGTCACTGGTATGCAAGCCTAAGGTGCAGTTCACAAATGTTCTCCATACAATGTAAGTCTTGATTGTTCTCAAGCACCACAGTAACCTGATAGCATAGATTAGAAATGAAATTGGACGAGTTAGGCAAACCACACACCTGAATTCACCATGTTTTGACAAAGAGACAAACCCCAGAAGACTAACAAATGACAAAACATTATAAAATGTAGAATAGTTGCAAGGCGATGTATCACTAGTAGTGTATCAAAAAGCGCTAGGCGGGTCCTAGGCAGCCTGGGGGGTCCAGGCCGCCTAGCGCCTAGGAGGGCGCCCAGAAACTGGGTGGCTACCCAATTGAAAAAAAGTAAACAAGTTAAAAAAAAAAAAGATAGACGTCGAGAAGAGAATTTTGATAATCCATATTGTTAAAACAGTAAAGTGTAAAACCATACAAGTGTAGGATATAAAAGTCAACACTCAACACAACAGAAATATACAGAAATTTTAAAAATATACAGTCTAACAAAAGTCAACACTCATGACTCAACACAACAGTCAAAAGACTCAACACTCAACACTAAGAGGCAAGAGTCTTCAGTCGTCGTCATCATCAGAGGGAATATCAATAGGGCAAGCCTCATCATATGCATCAGAGTCGAGGTCATCATCATCAGAGTCATCTCCCCCTTCAATATAATGCTCGTCCTCCTCTGTTTCTTTTGAATTTGCCTCTTCTTCCTCCTCTTCTTCTACTTCCTCTTACTAGTATGTGGCAAATGAGGTCCTAGGAGTCTTGGCTTCTCTACCATTTTTTTTGTGTTTCTCTGAACTCAAATATTGTATAATTTCTTCCTTGGTAGCCTCATGAACATTTTTACACGAGGCAACATCCCCCTTAACACCGGCAAGGTGTTTTTTGAACGAGTAAATGCCCCCATTAGTATCATTTCCACAATAATTACATTTAATACGATTTTTATCACTTGGATTCCGGTTATAACAATACTTCCAACCCGGATCACCACTCCGACTAGAACCTGGAGAAGATACTTCCATAGAACAAGACTTATTTTCATCATTTTTTGGTTCTTCAAAATTCAAAAAATGTCTAATCTCATCCCGAACTGCTTCAGGAACCTTTGTACAAGAAGCAACATTACCTCTAACACCAACAAGATGTTTTTCGAATTGGCTAATACCCTCATTGGTATTTTTTTCACAAAAATTACACCTTATACAATTTTTATCATTTGGTTTTGGGTTATACCCATACTTTCAACCCGGATCACTTCTTCTAGAAGTAGCAGAAATAGAAATAGATCTATGACAAGGATTTTGTTCTTGTTTTTGTTTTACATAACTTATAAATTGCTTAATCTCCTCTCTGATAGCTTCAGGAACAAGTTTACAAGGGGCAACATCCCCCTTAATACCAGCAAGATGTTTCTTAAACCGGTTTATTCCTCCTTTTATATCTTTTTCACAAAAATTGCATCTAACGCAATTTTTTCCATTTGGATTCGGGTTGTATCCATATTTCCAACCCGGATCTCCACTCCGACTAACTCTTGAAGAAGACATCTCAAAATAAATCAAGCAATCTAAAAAATGCACTTACTTTAGTTGCTCGAACTCCAAACTTTGAGAAACACTTCGATGATTCGATCCAATGAAATGTAGTTTTTTGAGGTTTTTTTCTCTCTAAAAGGGGTTCTTGTGCGTTTAGGTTTCAAATGAACCTAAACCCATCACTCTAAACTTTTATATCTTGAAAAAATCGTAAAAAAAAAAAAAAAGAAAAATTTTGCCTTTGGGAGGCCGCCTAGGTCTGGGCATTGAGCGGCCGCCTAGGCGGGTTCCGTACCGCTTAGGCGGCTGCCCAAGGACCACCACCCAGTTTGGCCGCCTAGGCCTGAGCGATGCGCCCAAGCTTTTTGGACCATCTAAGCACTGGGCGGTCCGTTTTTTGAACAATGATCACTAGAACTTCCAATTTTGAGCAGTACAAAATGTTTTGTTGAACAAAATGTCAGCTTTTTATATGTAGTAATGATGGAAAGGATGGCCTTGTTAGTTACTCTGCAGATGCAAGTTTAGACATGACAGAGAGACTTTTAATTTGACAACAAAGTGAATATACCTAGCTAGACTATTTAAATTGAAGAGCTCACTAAATAAGAGAACAAAATATTTTGGGACTTTTGTTCTCTATAGTTCGCCTTGGGAAGTCATACAAGCCCTCAAAGTCCTTATCCGCATTTCATTTGAAAATGAAGAGTGAGGTATAATATTGGAGACTGCCTCAATCATGAATTGAAGGAAGGGGCATGACATGAAAGAGTAGGCTTCATTTCTAGAGAAGACTTTATAAGTAACCAGATGAGCATTTTTGTCTCCTACAATCCTCAGAGGAGAATCCAAGAATGTGACAAGGTCTTGAGACCTAATCAACCATTGCTTTCAATGTTTACAACAGAAAAAATGTGTCCAATGTAGCAAAATGGCACCTATGATTCAGTACTAGATATTTATTTAAACAGCACATTCATTTTCTGACAATCTGATATCTATTTCGTTTTGCTTCAACACTTAGATCCATCAAAATGTGTCTAAGAGTTGCTTCAGGAGGATATAACAACCCCACAAACCCCTCCCCCCAGCCCCAAGCAAGACAGTGGCATGCCTGGACCACTTTTGACCAGTGATATAAAGCTCACCGAATCCGACTAGGGCAACTGACCTACTCAGACTTGGCAGGCTGTCATGCCCGGTCCAGCAACTGAGTCCTGCCAGTTCCCAAGGTTTTTTCTGTTAATATTTTAGAAACTCCATGGAGTCCCTCTAGGACTTTGCCGAGTCAAGTTGCCTGACTCAGACAGGACCCCAGTGAGCTCCAACCTGAGTCCATGGTTTAGGACATTGCTTTTGACTACCATGACAAAAAGAGGAGCAGATAGAATTAAAATCCTCATGCGAGTAAAACCAGATATTAACCATCAGAGAAGGGCAAGTTATTTATTTAGTGACTTTTGGACTTGTACAACACCTTTTACATCGTTTGAAGAAGCTCTTACTCATAACTCATAAATAATACTTATCAATAGACAACCCAAGAAAATACAACGGTTCGGGATCTTATACACTTTTTAAGATGTGCAATTTTTGTTCAGGTATAGTAATCTTAACTTGATATTTGAAATGCACCCATGACATTTTTTTTCCTTTTTCTTCTGGTAGGTAACCAACAAGATTCAGATCATGCATGTAACGAATCATCATAAATTCTATTCTATTATTGAAAACATGTCGCAAGAACCTCGGGGGTGAGGCCACGGTCCCACCTTAGAAAGTCAATCCTGCGGTTCCTCTAAGGATCTTACAGGGAGCGAGTTTTAGAGAAATAGGGATCTCGCTCCCTATGAAATAGGACCTCAATCTACATGTTTGTAGGCTCCCTCCAAGGAGAGGAGCTATACTATTAATTGAACTTCTGGTCCTCTCCTTGGTATTACAGATTTATATTTTCAGAATATGTTAAACTGTGGTGCATATCACATCGTGGTATACTTGAATATGCTACTAGAAAACTACAATTTAATATCCTAATAAGCCAATTTATAGTATTATTAAATTGTATTATTGTAGTAAATTGAAGTACTATAATTATGGCATTGGTAATAAGCTAAGGTGTATGACAATGGATTGAGCTGATATTGGCTCGATCCTAATTTTATCATATATTATGAACTGATCTCATTTTATGTATAATCGATCTTGGATCTTGTTGAATGTACGGACGCCAACCCTAGCCCCGGGATCTTCCACCCTATAGTGGTTCACCGTTCCCCAAACTGAACCTACTCCCACCTCCAACAACTATAATTGAAAAACATAAACTGCAAATTAACCTGATTAATCTAAGTATAGACTAAATAAGCATCAGAATATTTTCTTAATGGCAAAAAAAGGAAGAATCAGTAAACTTAATACAAATATGCTTGGCACAAACTAAACAATTTTAAATGTAAAATTGAAAAACCAAATTGTTATTCGTCTACCAGTCAAATGCACAAAAACTAATTTAGTTGACAAATAATCTCAAACATATTTTACAACTTATATTGCAGTTCAAATCATTTCAAAGTCTCTTTGAATCTACCTCACCATCATTATTATCAAAAGCCAGGCTATTGTCATATTAATCACTCTTATCATACGCAACATCTTTTGGTTTCTTTCTTTTTTACCATCCTTAATCATTAAATATTAAAGTGAAGTATGTACAAGGTTGTGCTGAATAATACTGACAAAACAGAGATGTACAACTACAACAAGGGATGAAAGAGGAGGGCGACAAAATAAAGAGCAAGGATGGGAGAATACCAAAAATAAAGATCAAAAACAGAAAACTCTAAACACATAAGTGAGAACATTAATGGATTAGGATTCAGACCCAGAAGTCTTAAGGTGTTGAGGTTCATGCCCTCCTTGGTTGGCTGATGCACCAGACTTGTGGCATCTCTACATGCATGATGTAACGAGCACTTGTAAAGCCCTGATTGTTTTTCCTCCTTTATGTTAATCAACAGCAAGCAAATTATAAAGCTTCAAGTTTGATAACATTTTAACCATATTCCAATATGTGAATCAAATGTTCAGGATACCATCAGTTTCTGATTTCCATTGTCACCATTGAGCCATAGTATTCCAACTAAATCACAGTACATATGCCTTGACAGCAATGTTTGCAAACTTGGGCAAGTCCAACTCACCCAAGTTACTCAGGCTTAGCAGGCTGCTAAGCCCTGAAACCCCCAAGACTCAGAGGTAATATATATATTAGGAAAAGTTTATATAGAGCCTAGGCTCAAAACAATCAAATTACAGCCTACCTCAAAACTTTCACTAGAAGAGGTTGTTTTGATGCCCAAAAATCATCAAATTGATCATCTTGACATCACGATGGATGGAGATGAGAAAAAAATGGATTTAAAGTTTAGAAAATAGTGCATCTTGTAACGCATTTTTTGACCGTCAATTTTCAAGATTTTCAAGTTTTCATAGGTTTGCTCGATCTACACTATTTTTTAATCTTTCAATTTTACAATTAAAGATGAAAATATATGTTAAGGCTATTACAAAAATTTCCATACTGAAAATTTCACTGTAAAGTCATCAAATTAGTATCATTTTCCAACTTTTATCGGCTTTTATTTTTTACTAGTTTTCTACTTTCGCTGCTTTTTCAGGGTTTTTCCTACTTTTTTCTTTTTTCTTTTTTGGGGTGGGGCTTCTTTCAAGCTCAGCACAGACTCCGACAAGTCAACTCGCACTTCCGTGAGTAACTCTGCCAGACCAGGGGCCTAGTTCTGCAGCTGAACCAAGTAGTAAGACACTGCTTGATAGATTAAACACCCTGAAATGAAACAACTATACCTTTCATTTCAAACAGCCTTAAAAACCTTCTTCTCAAAGCATAAGCTGCAAGTTCTAGAGTGTAGGAAGTTCATAATAACCACCATATGTTATTCTCACTTAGTGTTCCATAAGATTGCATATGACATTAGGCATATGGGGAAACTTGTGGCCCTTGCATGTTCCATGAACAAATAACTTGGATGCTAACAGCAATAACTCAAACCAAGTTGCATTCCTTGACACATTGAAACCATACCTTTTAATAGCATGCTATAGAAGTCCAGAAGTTAGGCACCAGTGAATCTGGAAAATAGATCACATATGATAAAGAGAAGAATATCAATAGCACTTTGAGAAGAATATCACTGCGTCAGTAACAGGATTCAAAAGCTACCACAATTATAAGTTATACATGACCAAAGAACACTTTTATATAACAATAGCACTATGCTCATTAATAGGTACGAACACTTACAGAAATCAATAAGGACCTCCAAGCCTTTTTTGTGTTTTTTTGATGGCGTAAGGACCTCCAAACTTTGACCCATCCCACTCACTAGTATTGGAAAATACACACTAATGCTAGTAACTACACAGCAACACACATGATAAAATACATAAAACTTACCAGGGAATAATCAATAGGACTCATACTTTACTACAAAGACTGCGCTTGATCTTCAAACTGCCACCCTCCAATATCCCATCTATAACCATTGATGATGGTCACTTACCACTCAGGTTCACTGCATGTACTTCTTCTGCGATTCGAAGAGAAGAAACAGCCTGAGCTGCAACCGAGATCTCTTTTCCCCAACCTCTCTCATCATGACAGAGCCCCCTTCTTTCCATACAGACATTCATGAGCATACCAGGTCCATTGCCAACACCAAGCAGCCTCGCACCAGCAAAGGAAACATCTCTCTCAGTTATTTGAGGTGACCCAAAGTGACCCATATGCCAATTATTCCACTTATATTCAGAAACATTCGAATTGGAAAACCACCCAAGTCCTTCAACAGAGTATCTTGCACAGCTTTGCTGTGGCAAAGCCTTTCTCCATCCACCCATGAAGAGGCCAACATTTCTGCGCTCAAGGCCAACATTTAACCCTTGCTTCTTGTTAAGAAGAATTTGATTGGATTCATCGGTGTCTTCACCCAATAGGACATGAAGAGCCACTGCCTCAGCAATGGCTGCACCCTCTTCATCGAGACGCTTTTGCTCTTCAATTTTCTTCTGTTTCTTCTTTTCAAGCTCAGATCGGATGGCAGCGGAGGTAGCAAGTGCTTTCTCGAGACGCCTCTTCTTCTTCTCGGCTTGCTTTATGCGGTCCACTTCATCTTTCCCCTGCTTCTTTTTCTCTTTCCTTACAACTGATGCAACACAAGCAGAACTATCCATGATTGCTAGCTCTGTCTTGTCTTATTTAATCAATGTTTTGTAAAGGAACCACTGAGAAACTGTCCTTTTATGCACACTCATCCACTTATCTAGCTCTTAATTTCCCCCCAATATGAATAAAACCATAAAAACCTTCTTTTGATTTTCATTCCCCTTAGAAATAGATTACAGTCTTTAAGGACTTGGGACAAACGACTTTTTATAACAAAAATCCAAAAAATTTAAAATAAGGAAACCCAAATTCGATTGGAGTGAACTAGCTACACCCACTCAGGTATGAAGGAATATCTCATTTTCCTAACAACGCAATCCCAAACAGAAACCACAGGACACAGCAATAGAGCTAATTGGTAAGCACAAACTGATGCATCTCTACTTGCCATACGTTCGCAAACTTTAGTCCCATTTCCAATTCGAGCCAAACCCATCGCCAGCCAGGAAAATGGAGACAATTATCCCACTGATCGTGATGCCAATAGATTGAATACCAATAGCAAAACTGCCCCAATTACCACTGCAGGACTCCCTTACTGAAACAAAACAATGAGACGTGAAAACTCAGAAAGGTTTCATAGATTTTCACACGCAGCCATAATCAAAGCAGAGACCAATTAATCCAAAAACCACGAGATTAAACTAAAAGCAATGAAAATCACAATTAATCCCAAAACCACAAGATGAAACTAAAAGCAATGAAAATTACAAATTCAAAGATGCAGGGCGTAGAACAAGCAACAATGGCCTCCACAATAAAACCAGTAATCAAAATAACCCACCTGCGAAGTAAACTAGAAAGAAAACATAGAAAACCCAAATAACTAAAATCGGTTAAAAGATGCAGTTCCCCACACAAACAACAATGGGCCCCATGAATGCGCATAGTCTAGGTAATCCACTGCGAAAAGACTGACCTCTCAAAATAGATGAAATAGGAGGCATTCCAAATTTTTCAATCAAACTATAAGAAGAAAATCGCAAACAGGAAGCACTATTGAACTAAAAATAGCATGGTAAAAAGAGAACTTTAGAGAATTATCACTGTTCCAGACCAAAAAAAAGGAGATCTCACATGGTCAACCAGTTGCAACAATTTTCTGGTTAGAAATCCTGTGCTAATTGAATCGAACAGGTTCAGAGATGAAGTAAATGAGAAGTCAACTGGATTAGAGAGAGAAAGAGAACGAACCTGACGCAATCGGCGGAGAGGAAGGCGATCCCGGGTCTTGAGGGCCCTCATCATCGTTGAGAGGAAGGAGACTGCGAGAATAGAAGGAATGGAGAGAGAAGAGGAATATTCCGACAAGTGTGATAAATCCAGTTCGGTTTCTGAAAGAACACTAACGAAGGCAGTACCATTCAATTAATAAGAGAGAGGTTCATCTTTGGGTAGAGAGAGAGGGAGGGGATTTGTTGGTAAAGTAATTCCTGTTGTAGAGAGTGAGGAGAGAGAAAGAGAGAGAGAGAGAGAGAGGAATGGACGGTGGGGGAAGCAGTTGCAACTTGGAAGAAGGGGCAGGGCATGGAAAGCGTGTGCGAGGAGAGAGTGGCATGTGGTGATATCCAAGGTTCATTTGGATCTCTCTAATTACATTGCTTCTCTTTTTCTTTTTTTTTCAAGGTTATTATCAAAAAAAAAAAAAACTCCAAATCTTTCCAAACCTCTCATCTTTAACGTTTCGAATCTTGTGATCAAATTTCCCTTTATGGTTCTAAGTGCTTTTTTTCAGGTCATTAGAAAAAAAAAAAATAACTCCAAATCTTTTAAAACCTCGCTCATCTTTATCGTTTGGGATCTTTCATGGATGTAAGGGAATCGTGATTCTTAAGTGAAGGTGGATGACTTAAAAAGCATCACGGTAGTCACACAATCCTAATGCCTCTTAGGGGATCATTACGGTTCTAAGTGAATTGCTTAAGGCACCACGGACTTAACTCAACCGTGATACCTCTTATTTGGGAGCTTGTTTCGTATTATCAACACTTTATGCTTACTTTTAACTTAATCACGATTATTAAGGCCACGACATAAGGGTACTAGCTGTTGGGTGAGTGTGGTCATTAAAGGCCTTATGAATATTTGTAATAAAATATTTTGATATAATAGAACATGAACTAAGTGAGAGTGTGGTCCCTTGTGGATTATACTAAGCAAACAATGTTTGCTGAATCGGACTGAGCTTGATAAGCTAGGTCAGTCGGTTGGGAAAAACATATGTTACCTGGGTATAGAAAATTATCTAATAAGAGTTCTAATAAGTCATTCCTTGATGAGGTCGGAGTATGCTCGGATGAGTGAGCCGAGGGACTATGTGACCCTTGTGTGTGATGATGGCCTTCAAAGACGAGAGTGAAAGCCTCATCCATGTATCATCACACGCCACGCATAATGATAGCCGTTTCAAGAAAGCGAACCACATTTCAGGGTGAAACTTATGAATGGAACCCCTGTATGGACTGTGGGTCATAGGAAACACTAGGTCCGTTTGATAAAGCAAATGTGGTCTATAGTCCACAGTTGAAGATAGAGGGCCCAGTGTTTATTGATTTAATTCTTATACCATATGGATCATTTTCCCATCTAATGAATTTAATTGTATTTGTTTTATGGTATATATTATTTTAAAATGATTATTTGAATTTTTCTACATCTTTTGATATTTTATTATCAAATTTGGATTTATAAAATAAAGATGTTGATTTTTCTTTGATTTAAATATTCAAATGAAATTCTAAAAATATTGTAATGAGTTTTAAAATATTTAAAATTGCATGGGGGCTCACTGTGCACATGAGCCCACCATATCCTAGATGGTGGGGCCCATGAGATCCTCTCATGGGTGGCACGCCCCACCCATTTAGAAGCGCTCTTATTTCTAATTTTTTGTGATAAGCAACTTTGACTTGAAAGGCAAATTGCTATGTGTTTTGGAAAGATGTTAACTTGAGGAAAATTTGAATGGATTTTGGGACAGCATGAGAAGGCCTGTGCATTAATTTGGAATGCACAATATTATATTTGAAATTATTTTATTTAATTTCTATCGATGTGAAAATGGTTTAAGAAATACGGATACGGGTTCTAGCATCTTCCATAATGTTAATGAACAATCTATGGAACGGAGAGCTCAAATATCTCACTCCATAAGTCACCCAAGATCAATGGTTCATGTTCAAGCTCACAAAAAAGAGGCAAGTCATGGAAAACCCTAATCACTTTCTTGCTCTATAAATAGATGATCTCTATCCATGAAATCTCTATATCAAAATTTCTCTTGTCTCTCTCTCTCTCAAATATTTCTCTCTCTTTGGTAGCAATAGGGGGCACGCCCCAACCCTAGAAGACTCTCTCTCTAGTTTATTGTGTGGGGCGAGGGGCACGCCCTACCTCTTGAGCTCTCTCTCTCTAGGTTGACCTAAGGGGCACGTCCCATTTAGATAGTGTTCTATCTCTCTCATCTTGCATCAATGAACCTAAGGGTTGGGTAGTATTAAGAGGATGCTATCTTAGATGAGGTCTTGTGGGTTTGAACTCAAGTCTAAGTCTTGTGATCAATAAGAGTTCATAGTTCCGTTGGAGGGCTTGGCCTAAACTTATTTTTCCGGTTGAGAATGAAGGTTGACCGTTGATCCCGTGCCATCGGATGATGATGATTCGGTGTGGGGTGTACTAAGCCAGATTGAGGTAAACTCTAACATACTTTTTGTTTCTTACATATTTAATTATATTCTCTTTATGCTCCCAAGCATATGAAGTAGTGATTATTTTCTTTTTTTAAAAAAAATTGGTTTAGTGGCATCAAAGTTTTAAGATTTTGGTTTTATTTTCTTTGAAGTATGAGTTATTGTAATGAGACTACTTGTAGTGATCTTTATCAAAATAAAAGGGTGATAAATAAATAATATATATATGTATATATATATATATATATATATATATATATATATTCCTGGTACAAGTATCACTATTGTATCTTTTCTTTTCGTAACTAGTCTATAAATCTATGTAATACTCCATTTAACTTCGGTACCC
>NW_006495273.1:7175194-7191617 GCF_000471905.2 Amborella trichopoda | reverse complement strand
TATATATATATATATATATATATATATATGTGTGTGTGTGTGTGTGTGTGTGAACCCCTCAAAACACAAAAGTTAACGTCGAATAGGTTGTGATGGTAGAAAAATTGCCTCGCAGAAAAATATGACAAAAAATGCGTAGTTGACAAAAAAGTAAATGGTCTCTTTACAAAAGGGGACGGGGTAGCACCCAACACCTTAATCATCACATTGTAGTTTCCAATCCTATCACTAAAACCACCCTACTAATACCTTCAAAAAGCTAACTCTTAATCTACTTAAAAAAAGTTTCCCCATTGAACTACCCAAAAATAAATAAAAATAAATGATCTCTTTACCGATAATCCCATTTATAAAACACCTGCTAAATTTATAAAACACCTGCTAAATTCTTCAGATGCTATGGTTGGTGTTTTGCCACATAGGGAACCTCTCTATCGCCATTGTCAGCTTAGTTTGCCTCGGATAACCCATCTGCCCCAAATTGTCATCAAACTAGTTTGGTATTTAGGGCTGTTTAGAGAAAGAGAGAGAGAGTTTTTGATTTGGTGGGTGAAAGATTCGGGGAAATTTTTGGGGCTAGTTCAAGAGAGAGGGAGAGATGTTGGTTTTGGTACTGGGAGTGAGAGATCTGGCTAGTTTTTGGTGCAAGTTCTATAGAGAGAGAGTTATTTTTAGCAGGGGTGGGGGATGAGCACACCTACTTTCCAAGTGTTGGTTGGTTGAGTTAGAGAGAGAGAGAGAGATTTGCAGAAGGATTAGGTGAGAAAGTGGCGAATTTCCCAAAAAGACCAAGCTGTAATTTCACTAATTTGGTAAGGCTATAAAACGGGCCCTTGAGCATTTGGCATCCGTGTGCATTAACCAAAATTATATAGGCTATTTGACATGGAATTCATATATTTAGATATTGAAAAAAGCTTATATAAAGTTACAACCTTAAAAAGGTAGAATTAATGTTTATTTTGATGTTAGAAAACCCTCTAATTGGTGATCTCGATGTCGAGATATATGAGTATGAAAGGAAAAAATGATTTTAATATCTTAAAATAGTATATCTTGCAACAAATTATCTGGACCGTCTATTTTTAAAATTTTCAAGTGTTTATAAATCTACTAGATTTGAACCATTTTCGGAGTTCAAGATTTTATATTAAGAGATGAAAATAGATTCTCAAGCCCTCCTAAGAATTTTTACACCAAAATTATATTTATGATAAAATTTGAAGATGCGCCTTAATTTGATTGTTTAAGGTTGCAACCTTATACAAAGATTATACATAGGGAGATTCTTTATCGGAATCAAACTATAACCAAACCAGCGACTACCCAATCCGGGTACCCAATCGGTCTAGGTTGCAACCTAGAACCAAACCAGCAGCTACCCAATCCGGGTCTAGATCATGTGATTCCCTATCGGAATCATAATTTTTGAAAAAATGGTCAAATACATAGTGAGATTCAACAACCTAGGGATCATCATTCAATAGTAAATATATTTTATTTTATTTTCAATAATCAAATAGTAGCATGCATAATTTCCTTCACAAAACCCTACATTTCCAATATATAAAACGACATTCATAGTCAACTAGCAACCCAAATGGCTCCACCACGCCATTCATGATGGACCATGTCCATTTAAAAATTCTGGTCTTCATCAACCATCCCAAGATTCATACTTTCAAACAAGTTGAAAAGGAGTATGTATAAACAACAAATAAAAAACGTTCATTTTTTTGTTCTCATGTGCTCAACAAATTTCTTATACCACTCTTCTCTGCTCTGTGGATCATGATTTATGGAAAGAAATGGTTCCAACAAGCAATAAGATTCAATAATTTGGGTATATCATCATTCAATAGTGAATATATCTTTGGTTTTTTTCAAAAATTAAATATCAGCATGCATAGTTTCCTTCACAAAATCCTACATTCTCAATATATAAAATAACATTCATATTTACACAGTAACCCAAATGGACCACACTATCATTCATGATGGAACATGCCCCTTTTTAAACATTTGATCTACATAGACTATCCCAAGATTCATACTTTCAGCCATCATTGGAAAACCACCCATCCATAGGAACCAACTTAGTGGATCCACATTCATTTACAAATATAATTAGCGCAATCTATTGCACACGGCAAGACAACACAAATTAAAAAGGATGATATTTAGACAAAATGAATTAAGAGCGATCGTTTGTTTTCTTCATACTTTCAACAAAATTCTTATACCACACTTCTTCCCTGCAATATTGATATACAATTTTGTATACCTCCAGTAGTAAATTTGGAAAACGACTTGCAAAATAGCTATAGAATCCACTAGGGATTGGTCCAAGAAGTTCCTGCAATAAGTAATTCATGGTATTTGGAAGAATATTAACATGAACAGTGAAAAAACAGTGGCTTAGAATGCTCTAATTGTCCATCATGTTTTGAAAAACAGAAGACTAAGACAGTAATTCAAAAAATACTATTACGAACCTGAATATGTTTCGGAAGCTGATTGTAGTGGGTTGAAAAGTTTCGAATGACTCTAATAAGATCACAAATGCGGCGAAAGTTGTACCTTCTAGGACCACTTTTTAAGTTTGAAACGAATGCATCATCCATGTTTTTATCCCATCTTTTATGGGGAGCTGAAAGATGAATTCCCTCTATTGCAACTACAAGATTAGACTTCTTGTGTGCCGACACTATCCTATCACTAGTTTCTTGAAGGAACTTAAGACGCCATTCACCCGTCCATAAGAGCGGGTGAAGCAATACCTCCTGTGCCGTTGGTCTTGACATAAAAAACACGGAAGTATAATGAAATTCAAATTCAATACAAGAATAAAATGTAAACTTTCTTGACTACATGGAGAGAATAGAAACTTCACCTCATTGTTAGATCATGGGCTAACATGCGAGATAAAAGGTCAACAGCCTCCGGTATATGATCAACCAAACATAGATCAAACTTCCCATGGCTGATATTGAGATCCCTCTCTAATGGTTTACCAAAGGGATGTCGACCTTTGGTCATACAAAAGTAGAGGACGCAACCTAAACTAAAAATGTCTATAGCCTTGGTTTGGCGCCCATGGAGAAGCTGTTCTGGAGCTTGCCAACCAGAACTGCCACAACCTTAAGAATCAAGAAAAAAAATTGAGCAATTCAGGTTATATAAAATGGTTCTCAAAAGCAAAGGCAGTTTCATAGTTCCCAAAAAGCCATTGTTCTATGTCAATTAATATAGAGAATTCACTACCGAAGAATGACAAACGTGCTGCTGCTGAGAAAACAGCAGCAGTCGTGTTCATTCTTACGATGTACAAGACCAATTAATCATGTTTAATCTCATTTTTCCAGCAAGTTCTTAAATCTCATGCCAATGTTTAACAAACTATTTATCAAAAATAATCTATGAAGTTGCTGGAAATTATCAGATCACCAAAAAAAAAAAAAACAATTCAGCAACATGTAAACAGTTTTGATGCTGATTTCTTAGCAGCATCTGAGACAAAACCATAAAATTATCTTTGATGAAATCTTCTTCAAAATAATTGATTAATCCTTAGAAATTACTGATCAAACAGTGTATAAACATACATGGATCAATCAAGATGCAAATCACTATCAATATACTGATCAATATATTGATCAAATTTGAAGTAACACTACTGTAATATTTTGCTGCATAATCAGTAGAGAAAATTCTACATTTTAGTGTGATCATCATGCTGTCATTTATTCTCAATTAATCATAATGATTTCCTCCAATATTATCTTCGATATGGAAATAATTTCCAGCAATAAAATTATCAAGGAACTATGATTAGTTCATAAACAAAATGCTGGTTTTATGCTGCAAAAACCAGAAGCAGCAGAACGATAGAATAGATCACAATTTTCATGATAATTTGATCAACAAAACAATGTGACCTTGGAGCTAATTGTTTTTTATTGATATTAGATCATTCTAAGCTCAAAATCCGAATGATTTATAGAATAATTATGACTTATTCCTCATGAAATTTGATCATTCAATAAGGAGAGTTCAGTGTAATCCATTGTTGAATGTTAGCAATATTCTCTTGATTGTAGATTTTTTATCATCAAGAAGAGATTTCAAGATTAATTTGCAGAGACGTCGAACGAAAGAGATCAAATTACCTTCTTTGATCTGTGATCCAACTGCTATGAAAAAAAACTTGATCAATTGAGGCTTTACATATTTGAACTCCATTATTCCTCACTTTTCCTTCAATCGATGAGAAAGAGAGAAACTTTAAGAATTGTGGCTGATCTTTGGAGCGGTAGATCAGAGAGAGGATCCAAGAACGTGGCACTTCAAAGGAAAAAATATGACTCCAAGTCTTTGAGAGAGAAACAAACAAAATGCAAAATATTCTATCTCCCTTAATTCTAGAGTGAAAGAAGTACTCTTAACTCTAAGATGAGATCTTCTAAATTCTAGAGCGAGAAAGTGATTTCTGAATTCTAGAGAGAAAAATAGAACTCTTAGTCGAGAGAGAGAGAGATCTCTTGATTCTAGAGAGAGAGGGAGAGCTCAAGTGTGTTATAAAATTTTATCCCAATTATAATCAAAATTATTGAAATAAAATTGTGAACATGAAATTTTCTGATGCTGCTGACGCTGTCATGATTTCAGCAGTATTTCGATTTAATGTGATCATTATATGATCTGATTTTGATCAAATTTCCTTGTTAAATGTTTCTGAGATAGTCTACTATGACCTTGAGAAATTTATTCTTGCAATTGATGATGATTGTAAACGGATTTAGATCCAAAACAAGTTGCTGTTTATGCAGCAGTGCAAAAACCAGCAAGGAACTGGTTATGCAATTTTTCACAAAATATTTCAGTTGATTTTTCACCAAAAGTTTTTGTGATAAATATGATCAAACATCAATTGATCACTTGTTTGATCAAATAAAACAAATGAATTACTTGAGTTAACTAGATCACAAACAGTTTGCTGTATGCCATGTAGCTTAACAAACTGAGTAGGTAGAAAAGGGATAGCTCCCTCCCATGGTCTTCCATGCCTCCCTCCTCCACCGCCACCCCTTTACGAGAACTATGTGCACCTTCTCAAACCCTCTGCTCCTTCCCTTTCAAAACCAATTGCATCCCCCATCCAAGCACATCTGCCGCCTCAACCATCTTCTCTCCCTCACCCTCATCATAGACTGCCTTACTCGAACCTAATCCTCCTAAAGGGCCAGCACTTATGCAGCGCTGGGGAAGAAATTACAGTCATCCCTGATTGGACATTTCCATCACCAAAGAGGCCTATCAGAGGCAAAAATAGGGCCAAGGTCTTTGGGACGAACCAGACCTGGTTTGTTACAAACTTTCAAGGGGTGAAGTCCTTGTTTCCTTTCCGTCTGAAGGCAGCACCCTCAGAGCCTTGCAATGGAGCAACCCCCAGTTCAGAGGAGCTTCCATGTCCCTGGTCTGCTGGAAACAGGACTTGGGAGCCCCCCGCAAGCAAAGATTTTGGATTCGAGCCTTCCACATTCCCCTTCAGGCATGGCACACTGCCACCTTCAAAGTAATCAGAGAGGCATGTGGACGATTCATATCCCCATGCACCGGAAATCGTCGAAGTTTCTTCCTTTGGGCACTATCCAATTGCTAATTGAAACCCTAGAATTAAAGCCGATCCCCTACGAGCTCTGGATAGCTTTAAAGGGACAGTTCTTCTCTATCCAATAGGCCTGGTCCGCGGTCTCTCCCCACTCCAACCTCCATGCTCGAGACCATGATTGGGGGTCCATACTAGGGAGTCAAAAGGAAAGCACTATGGGTGAAGGGGCCATCATAACTGTCGGTCTTTCCATTGAAGGGCCACCGAAGCCTTCCCCACCCGTAATGCTACAGTTATGGTTCATCCCCAAGCACCCAGGCCCCCTAATCCACCTGCCCTTTCGCCTCTCCAAGATAGGGTTGACATGAGCCCTTCTGCAGCCGCTACCCATAACTCCTCATCCCACCCCTTTCTCTCTCTCACATGACAGATCCTATGTACGTCAGCCACGTAATGCCCTCTAGTATGCATCTTCACACGCTCTCCTCCCCATTCAGAAATCAAACTCGCAACCTTGAGATGGGTGGCAGGCCCCGTTGCCCCCTCGTGAGACACCCGGCCTCATCCCCCCCACTGTGGTCGATACCATGATGGCCCTCCTTCATCCTCCTCTTCTCATGATGGGCCACCAAACCCCTCATCCAGTGCGCTGCCTCCCCTTGCCTTGGTACCCTCATCGCCAGATACAATCAACCACGGCCTCAACATCTGTCCCTCCTAACTAGCTTTCCCTAAAATCGGTCTCTCTCTCACCCACCAACTTGCATCTTCCCCCCCTCAACTGTTCGATCCTCTTCCTCCTCTCTACCCAGTGAACCCATCATCACCAACCCTCCCTCAGGGATCATAACCAGTCCCCTCCAGCCGCTTACCACCTATACCCCCTGCCCAGTATCCTATGCAGACCATCGCTCGCCCCTCCCTGCACGGCCCCGCCATCTCCGTCAACTTGGCCCATGGCCCCAAACCTTGTATCTACCCCTTATCCCCCCTGCACACACCCACCTCTTTCCTCTCCCCATCCCACCTTTTTCTCCCCCACCATCTGGTTCCCAGGCCAGTGGCCTCCTCCAATCCTTCCATTTCCCCAACCCCTTCTTCCTCCCAAACTTCCTTTACCCCAGCACCTTTCCTTACCCCGGATTCTAACCAACCTTCCTTACCCCTCTTAAGCCTGCCCTTCTCTCCCCACCCTCTCCACCTTATCATTTCTCCCATCCATCATCCCTCACTAACCCCATTCCAGTTCTTCAACCCCAGCTACCCCATTCTCGCCCTGCTTCCCTCTCACAAACACCTTCACATAACCCCCCCCCCCTTCCCCTCCAACCCAGTCTTTTTCTCATCCGCTACTTCCCCCTCAACTCTACCTTGACCCTCCCTCTTGTGTTACAACACCCCGGCTTCTCCTGCCAGCTCTTCTGTTAGTTCCCCCTCCACTTCTTCGCCCTCAATGGACTCCAGCTGCTTCAAAGGAATGGACAATGATCAGGGAGACATCCATCAAGTTCTCAAGATAAATGGGCTTCCACTATGATGGACCGGAGGAGGACATTGTGGCCTTCCTCAAGGCGGATGCACAGACCAGACTCAAAGCGGCAAAGGCAAGAAGGAAATCTCCTCGCCTTCGAAGTTCGTTACGACCAGGCAGACATGGATGGGCTTCTCCCTCACAACCCCCCCCCCCCCAACCCACACACACACACACACACACCCACCCACCCACCCACCACCACACACCATAACAACCAAAACAAAAAAACCCATTAAGATACTCACCTGGAATACTGGGTCTTGGAGACCATGACAAACACAAGACCGTTCGACCCTTTTTCCAAAAACATCTACCTTCTCTTCTTGTTGTAATCAAAACAAAGCGACCTGCTCCTACTCTTCATCTAATTCGTCAAGTCTAAGAATCCAAACCATATCAATGAGAAACCCTAGAGGCCCACAGAGCTTCCGGAGGCATCTGGGTGGTCTGGGATCCTTCCCTCCACATTCTCTCCTCTAATAGTGTATAGAAACCACATCCAAGGACTTACTGACAAAACAACTCAATTTGCTTGCAAATTACAATCCTTATGGCATCTCTTGCCTCTATAACAGCCACATGAAAGAAATTACAAAACAATTTCCATACACTCATTACATTCAGGATATTATTCAATTTGGGTTCGTTGTCAAAAACAATACAAGACTACTCAAAGAGATCAAGTACACAATACATAAAACTAGGGCTCTTGAGAATTCAGTACTATGCAAAATTACAAAGAAAAATTATACAGCAATTTCCAACATAAGACTCATCAAATCATGATCTCCATGTTACAAATATATGAATGCTTAACTAATTAAAACAACATGATCATATGAAGACTTCGAGAGCTCTTGGTGCCCAGTTTATGGCCATAGGACTTAGCTATGTGCCATAATGTGACATATGATGGAAAATCTCATAATAAAGGCCAAATTCATGCTATCAAAGTAATGGGAAGCCGAGCATCTATGGATATACACTTTTATAGATGAAATGACTTTCAAAATCAGAGATGAAACTCTTAGTGGACATTCGTGGGAGAAATTTAGGTTTAGCTCACAAGATCAAGCTCAAAATGCATAGGCACACCATGAGGAAAAAATGGACATAATTTCCCCGTGAAAATTCTCCAAATTGCTCCATCAATTATGTAATTTAATTGACTGATTTTGATCTCAAAATCTCAGAAAATTTATGGCAATTAAATTCTATAAAACTCATTAAATATCTCTTGGAAAACTAGCTCAATCAAACACGTATCATACCCTTAATCACAAGGATCAACCTATGATCAAGAACTAATGAAGTATGGAGCTATGAGATGGGGATACCTTGCTGTAAATGGGATTTTACAGCAATAAAAACTCCAAAATCATGGAAAAAGGTCAAGATCTTACTCAATTAGAGTGTATCATGGTTGCTTGATCATCATCTAGCTTCATGGAGCTTGAATTGAGTTTTAATGGAGCTCAATTCTTTCCCTCACTTGGTTTTCTTCACCTCACAAATGATAAATCTAAACTCATAAGATGAGAGAGAAAGTAAGAAACAAGAGACTAGAGCATGCCAATCCTTGGAGTAAGAGAGAGTGGGGCATGGCATTTTAGCAAGAGAAAAATGGGGGTTGTATGTTGAAAGTGGGAGGATGGGGTATTAATAAGCTCAGGTGTATAGATACTTTTAGATAGGTGAATCATGGCCATTCATGTCAGCAATCTATGGCTACAAAGAGAAGTTTGAGCATAGCCTTCCATCCACCATCATGCCATCTTGATGTGCAGTTGCAATTAAAACACCTTTATCCTATATTTATTCCATAATTTACACCAAATTTCCCTTTTATAAAAATGCCCCCCTCCTTTTCAAATAATCAAGTTAGAAATCATGTCTATGGGCATATCTTTAAGGTAATTAGGCACATTTTCCAGCAAAATTTAAATTTAAAACTTTCCCTCCATTTTGTAAGAGCACGTGTAGCCAATCATATGTTGCGATATGTGTGAGTTAATTAAGTGCCTATTTACAATTGTCCTTAGGGTTTCAAATGAAATATCAAACTCTATGCCCCTACTATAAGGGCTCAAACATGTGCACAAAACTCGGTTTTCATACAAAAACATGTGCCTAAATTCCAAAAATAAATCTCATAAAATCTACCAATAATCCATAATAAACACACCCCATAATAAAACAAATGTCAAACTGACAAGTGGGTCCACAGGGGTTGATGTCACCCAACATCGCCTCCACGTGGGTCTAATGTGGAGGCCCCCATGGCCCATGTAGATACCCGTTGGCCATTTGGGTATCCCATGTGGGTCCCCAAGGTCTGCCCAAACCCCCCCCCCCAATTTCGAAAAATCCACTTTCATGCTCAGAAAAATCTAAAAAAATCTTCAAAAATTCCCAAAAAATCATTTAAACATTCTTCATCAAAATAAATCATTTAAGCACCATTTAAAAATATTTTCAAGGGAAATTAGAATCCTAGAGAGTTGAATTAGGCATCAGAGCACTCCACTCGACCAGACTCAGAATCCAAAGTCACCTTCTCGGTATGACCCAACAAACTCATGTCCCTCAATGCTAATTAGAAGCTCATGATATAGTTTATAAAGTCAAACCAATGAATAACTCTAAATCCCAAGTACTAGTGGGTCACATGTGCACTTCCAAAGACATGCACTCACAAGGTGCGGAGGTTCCTCTCTTGGCACATGTGCATATCTTTTTAGAGTCGCCCTCCCATCTATGATTGTTTATGCACATACTATAAGAAGGTTCTACTTTAAGTCAGGGATTTAGGCTAATGTCCTATCTGAATCTCAAGGATTTAGGTTAATGTCCTCTCTTAGCTTTAACCTTACCATACAAGGCTCAAAACACACATAAAGATCGAGCTCATATCATCAATCACTTTAAAACACAATGCCCTGGCCCATAACACATTCATGAGAAACAACAATAATAAATGGCCCTAACTAGAGGCAACCCTTGAACCTCTTGGTGCCTTCCACCCATATAAAGCCTCCTCATGACTCTCACAATGTTTCATGACTCTTGGTCCCAGTATGCCAAGATCCAAGAGTTATGTCACTCTTTTACTCCCATTGAATTCAGACTTTTAAGACCTTTGAAGGACATAACTCAAACATTCTCTACCCAAGTGGCCACCTTTTCAATCATGGTAGCCCTCACCAGAATCTCAAACGAAGTACCCTAGAAATTCTCGACAATCTACGACACAAATCTAGCGTCCCTTAGGACCAAATTTGGGTGAAACTAGATGGGGTTGCATCCATATCCCCTTTTGCATGGTGCATCGATGAAAACTTCAAGGTTACCAGGTGGTCTTATGAGAGCAGCTCCGACTCCAGAGTCACCCAGAGTATGCTTGACTTCTCTAACTTTGTCTGCAAGAACAACCTTTTCGACATCCCCCTCCGAGGTGCCGACTTCACTTGGTCTACCACTCCCTCCCTCTCTAGACTAGACATATACCTCACTAGCCCCAATTGGGATTCCACACCTCAACTCTCCCCAAACCCACCTCCGATCACCAGCCATTGCTCCTTGATGCTCACCCTGCTCCTAGAGGGGCTAAACCCTTTCGCTTCGAATTGGTCTGGCTCAAAGTGCCTAATATTCTATCTCCCATTCATTCTTAGTGGATATCATTCTCGCACCTGGTCCATGGTTGGGCCTGATATCGCCTCGAATGCAAATCCACCCTCTAAAAGATTCTCTAAAAAGTTGGAGCCACCAACCTCTAGGTAATTTCTAAGCCCAGAAATTGGCTCAGCTTCAACTCCGACCTCATCGAAGAAAGTCATCCCTTGACACCTGACGAAAGACACTAAAGATCTCAAGCAAGATCCGTTATCATCTGATCCTCAAAAAGGAAGAGATCTTCTAGTTCCAATATTCTAAGATCAAATGGTTGAAATTCGCAACCTTAACACTGCTTCCTTCCACAAGATTGCCAATTGCCGAAGGAACAAAACCAACATCACCCAAATCAAAGTTGGGGAACAGGTCCTAGACTAACCTCCTCTTGTGGAAGAAGTCATTATTGATTTCTTCAAACAATTCTTCACGACCCCTTTTGGGCCCAAACTAAGGATGGATGTTTATCCTTCTGCCCTATCCCACCCGATCAAGCATCTTGGCTCAAGCTCCCTTTCTCGGCAAAGGAGATTCTTAAGACGATAAAGGATCTCGGCCAAGACTGTGCCCTAGGTCCCGATGGCTACCCAGTGGCCCTTCTCAAAACATTATAGGACTCACAACATCCTCACGTGCTCTCCTTTTCTGAGTAATTCCAACCAAGAGGAGTCATTTATAAGGCCATGAACGGTACTTTCATACGGTTGAAGAACTTAAAGATTTTGACTAATTAGCTTAATTTAAAGTTCTTATAAAATTATTTCCAAGGTTCTTGCCACTCGCCTGAGAGATTGGGTCATCTCCCCGCATTAGGGGGCATTCATTAAGGGCCACTAGCTCCTGACTGAGGCCTTATGGCCCATGAATACATTCATTCCAGACACCTAGCTAAGATTCCAGGTGTGGTCATCAATCAAACTCGACTGGGAGAAATCCTACGACCACATCGATTGGACCATCTTAGACAAAACCTTGTGTATGATGGGTTTTGGAGATTGGTGAAGAGCTTCGATAAAGGAAATGGCTCAACCAAAGGTTTCTTCCCTTCTTCCAGAGGACTCAGATAAGGGGACCCCCTCTCCCCATTCCTTAGCACAATTGTTGTCGAGGTCTTTAGCAAATCCATAGATAGTATGTACCAAAACAGCCCCTGAGAAGAATTCAGAAATGGTAACTGAAGCCCAGTTATATCCCACCTTCAGTATGCCGACGACACCCTCCTTTCTTGCAGAGCGACCACTCAGCAAGTCGACTCTCTTCTCCTTTTCCTCAAATGCTTCGAGTTGGCCACTAGCTTTAAGGTGAACTTGGCCAAATCCAACATGATAGGCGTGTCTAAAGAAACCGAAGCTATCCACTCTCTTGCTTGCCAATTGGGGGTGCAAAGTCGACAATTTGCCTTCCACCTACTTAGGCATGCCTTTGTGTATTGGCAAGCCCAAAAAGCAGCAATGAAGCCACACTATTGACAAATTTCACCGAAAGCGTACTGAATGGAACGCTAGATTCCTTTCCTTGGCAAGTAGAATCACACTCATAAAGGCGACCTCCAATGCCCCCATTTTCTAGATGTCTCTTTTCCACATGCCCTCATCGGTAGTGACGCATCTAGAGCAGCTGATGAGAAACTTCCTTTGCTCGGGCAAGGGGGGCAACAAGAAGTATCATCTCATCTCCTGGGAAAGAGTTTGCTGGCCAAGCCACCTCGTCGGTTTAGGTATCTGGATCCTCAAAATGAACAACCTGGCACTCCTAGGCAAGTAGTGGTGGCACCTACTCACCAAAGAAAACCATCTTTGGTTGAGGTCCTTCCCCACAAGTATCATTTCCATTCCCCTAGCTCGCTTCACAAATGTCAAGCTAGCAGCTGGTCCTCTAGAGATTGGAGATGTTTACTTTGTTGTTTCAACCTCTACAAAGGAAACATCACTTCCACCTTCAGGAGAGTGACCATCGTCAAAGGCTTTTCCTAATTAATTGGGCCGGCTAAAATTTTGGCATGACCTCAAAAGAGTAATAGGGTAAACTTTTGGCATGACCTCTGGGTAGGGAATAACCCCTTGAAGGAGTTCTTCCCCAACCTGTTTCTCCTTGCTCAGAATAGCGAGGCCACTGTGGCAGATCACTTCGATTCACAGGGAACCTCCCGACCTTGGAATCCCAACTTTCAAAGGCCTCTCGCTGACCACGAATTAGATGATTTCCTGGCCCTATCTACCGTCTCCTCCATTCTGTCTTCCTTCCCCCAATGGCGAGGATCAGATCATATGGTCCCCCACCAGCTCAAGTATATTCTCAATTTCCTCCTCCTATCATAAACTCCAAATGCCACCAACCTTCCCAGGCCCATCATTGCTGCTAAGGTCTAGTTCCCCTTCATCCCCCCAAAAATCCAGGTCTTCACATGGATAGTCCTTTTTGAAAGAGTTTGGCCGTGGACCAACTTCAGAAAAGGGGACCGCCGATTCCCAACCGATGCACCATGTGCACAACGAGGCTGAAAACAATGCCCATCTCTTCATCCACTGCAACTGGCCAGGACCCTGTGGGGAGACATACTTCAATTGTTCAGCTGGAGTAGGTGGCTCCGAGGTCAGTCCCACACCTACAACTGTCTTCACCCTTTCCCCTGGTTGAAGTCGGCCATCCTACTCTGGTGGGCCTCTATGGTCGCCAAGTTGTGGGTTATCTGAATGGAGAGAAAGAACATGACCTTCCAAGGTGAGAAAACAACTGCTGAAGCCCTAAAAGTCCGGATAAGAACGATGGTCGTCATTTGGGCCAGAAATCATGACTACTTCAGGCATTTGGCTGACACCAATTTTGACCAAAATTGGCAGGCTCTGCTATTCTTAAGGCCCACCCACATCCCCCGTGCCTCCCTTTGGAAACCACCTGAATCTGGCCAATCCAAGTTGAATTTTAACAGTTGTTCCATCGGCAACCCATGGCCAGCAAGTATAGGGGGCATCATAAGAGAAACCCACAGCTCTATGCTTTTCTCTTTCTCTAAATCTATCAGCCATGCTGACTCCACCACTGCGGAGGCTCTTGTGCTCCTTGAAAGGTCGTAGGAACTTCAATCCTAATTGGAGTACAGTTTTTGATATCGAGCGCAACTCTAAAAACTTTAATGCATGGTCTTCACGTTCCTCCACTACATTTTTCACAAAATCTTCCATATGTGCAGGGCTATGCATGTCTCCTGAAGACAGACTTGGAGTGAGGCAAATTTGATAGCCAACACCCTCGCTAAAGTAGGAGCAACTCAAGACGACTCTCATGGAACCTTTTGGCACCTTTTTGAGCTTTTGGTTCCTCATTTTTTTGTATCATTTATCTACAATCCAGTTAGTTTGTTGGACGTATAGCATTTTTTGAGATATCAGCCATCTGCGTTGTTTTGTATAGAGCACCTAGGCTTGTGGGCTGCCTATCTTTTGTACTCTATATACTCTCTCCTAATACAAACATTAACAGTTTTAAAAAAAACAACAATTTATTGTATATTACTGCATGAGTTATTTGAGATCCATTAGAGTGAAAAAATCATGATCAAACTTTGTGTTTTACTCTCATGGAATCTTTCTTGGATTATTTTTCTAATCATGTTATTGAATTTCTCATAAAAGCTTCATGACTAATAACTGCTGAATAGGGAGTCAGAACAGGCCATATTTGGGCCAATTTTCTTGTACTTTTGGTCCAAGGGAACCGAAACCATGGCCTGCAAGTCCCCCTGGAATGCATCCTGAGAAGCCAAAAATTTGATAGGACTAACTACATTATTTCAAAAAAGAAGCGTCCTATGGGCTACGAGGAAAAGGTGGCCTTAGTCCTTGTTCACCTCCACCACTGCAAAGATCCGATGCATCTTAGCCTACAAGGGATGCATATACATTGCAGCTCACAAGGGAGCAAAGAAATGCAAGCGCAAGGCATCTCATGTTGGCTACAGTGCAAACCTCCTATGCTCTGGAGTTCGACGCTATTTCCTTGCCAAAGACATTTAGGAGAGGCTTGAGGAGTTTGCTACTCTATCCCTTACGAAGAAAGACCCTAGCGATAAAGAGATTCATGGATTTCAAGATGAAGACACACCCATATCCACCCATGGGTACAATTCCGAGCCTTTGCTGGTGGATTGAGGAGGCCGGTGTACATCTCGAGGCTCCAGTCATTTGCCACTTGATCAACTTCCTACCTTCCTTGGAGCTCCTCTATTACAGCTAGAGACTCATCCATCAACCTTGAAGATTTCATAGTCCCCCTAAAGGCCAAAGAGGAGAGGAGGCATGCCAAGCATCACAATACTCAAAAACATAGTGTACACGTTGCTCACTCAAAGCCATCTAAGCCTAATAAGAACAAGGGTGTCACACCCCAAGTTTTATAACACTAAAATTCCAGAGATGTGACAGTTTATTCATAAAGAACCAAACAAATTCAAAATTTTTACTATATATTGCTCCAAAACAATTATTTCATTCAAAAGCTTTTTGTACAAAGTCTATTTCGCAGTTTGTAATAATAACCTGAGGTCCATATATATATACAACTTTGATAGACAACAGTTACATAAGATAATGTATTCATAACTTCAAACTCCTCCTGCTGCGATTTTTCTAAAAAACATTTACCATAGTTTGATGAGTTTGGCTACTCAGTAAGTGACCATCAATAACCTTAAAATAAATAATCATAAATAACAAATGTAGATATTTTCTAAAAGAACGCATATAAGCAGGATTTTGACATATTGATTTCATATATTCTAATACATGCTATTAGATAGATTCATTTCTGATCTTACACCTGTCCTGTATTCCTTATTAGACAAAGCAAATAAGCATGCCATAAACCATATGCACACAATTCATATTAAGATCAACATTAAGTATCAGATATAATCAAATAAGCATTCACAGCCACAGAAATCCTATAGTAAGTATTCACAACAACATAAGTCCTGCAATAAGCATTCACAACAACAGAAGTCCTGCAATCAAGCATTCACAACAACAGAAGGCATTCACAACAACAGAAGTCCTACGATCAAGCATTCACAACAACAGAAGTCCTGCAGTAAGTATTCACAACATCAGAAGTCCTGTAGTAAGCATTCACAACAGCATTAGCAGGTATTAACCAACTCACTCCCTAATTCACCTACTCCTGAAGTAGAAGCCCTATTCATCAGGCCAAGCCAATCCCATTGCTTAGGATTTCTACCATCTCTCAGGAGGGAAGACAATGACAAGTGGAGGGCCCACTTTGTAATGTCTTCACACATACAGTCCCTAACGCGCTTTGGGGCTTTTGATAGGCAGGAGCCTTGCGAGACACGACCATCTCATGTGCCATTCTGGCGAGAGAACATTACACTACCATAGGAGGAGCCAAAGTGTAGTACCCACATATATCCCTCCCAAATTCACATCACCTCCTAGCTCCCTTCCTATCATCGGGAGCCAGGGAAGTTCTCAACTTCCAACACCATATCACATCATATCATAACAGGGGTTCCATGCGCCCATATCTTATCAAAAGCATGTTACCATGCTCACGTATCTCATCACACATCTCATCAGAAGCATGTTGCCATG
>NW_006495273.1:7158130-7175078 GCF_000471905.2 Amborella trichopoda | reverse complement strand
CACACATATCTCATCAGAAGCATGTCTCATATGTAATCACAAGAACATAACCATGTCTATGCTACACATATAGTAACGAGTGGCATCACTATGTCATATTATTATGCATATAAATTAAAGGACATAATTATGTCAATTGCAAGCTATATATCAATGTAATAGATGTCAAGAAACATTAACACTTGCACATAACAATTGCGCATAACAGTTGCCAATAGCCATATCTAACATTTATGCAAGAATGCATACAGAAGTACGTAAAACTTATGGTACCAGAAATATTACAATTCAATGCAGAAATATCTCTGGGAATATTATAGCAGTATCAGGAAAAATGAAGCCACTTACAATAACTAATATTTATGATGGAAATCTTATAATTAAATACCTAAATATCCCTGGCAGTAATATTAGTTTTCCAAATATTGAAAACGTGAAGTCGCTTACATATAGAGCTTGTGGCCTCTAAAGTTCATAACAGTGAACGGAAATGTCGCAATATTATTGAAGCGATAATATCATTTTTCAGATGATTATTTTGCAGGAAAATGAGGTCGCTTACATACAAGACTTACAATGTCTAAAATTCATAAGAATAAACAAAACAATCAATTCCATGTCTAATAGTTTATAGCATCTAAAATTCCTAATAATAGATTGACATAATAATTTTAACGGGACAATGAGATCACTTACTTATATGTCACTTTTGAGGAGATAGAGAAGTAAAACTACTCGTTTGATTTTAAGTTGGTCGCAGACTTTTTATCATCTCGACTCATTGAGGTCGGGAAGCATCTTGTCCATTATCCAATACTGGTGGATGTTGTTCTCTGTTACTGAAGGAAATAATACCATCATGTGCAGGTCTTGATTTCTCAGCATGGGACGTCTCATTATTACCAACATGGACCACAAGACAAGTTGTGCATAATGCAAACGATAATGCCCTCTTTGACTACTATAATGAATTTCAGACATTAACCACAAGAGAGACTCAATTTCAATAACTGGCAATTCCTCATACACTCTTCCCTCAAGTTCAAGACCCCACAACCAATAAAAACAGAGCCCACAACCAACAAAATAGAAATCAAATACAAGACCCCATGGCCAACAGATCTCAATAATACAACACCCAAACTCAGTCTCGTGCACATATATCCCAGAACCAGAAAAAGCAGACTCACCTATACGACCTACTCACTTCTAATCTCATGCATGAATATTTTGACCCCAAGCACTAAACCACCACAAAAACCCAAACCGTCAGCTTAAGAACCTTAAACCCTAAACCCCCATTCCTGGCATCGAGGCTCATGATTGACGCCCCATACCCAGTAACCATATTGGGCTCAATGGGGTCTGTCTTGGGCCTTCGGGACCCATTAAGGGGCCTTGATGAGATAGGCCCACTAGTAATTAGACTCGTAGGTTGCAGAGATAGAGATCCATAGTGTTGTCAAGAGGAGGACAAAGGGCTGAGGACTTGCGAAGTGGGCTTGAACTCGAATTAGGGTTTCGAATTTCCTCTGGTGACTATTAAACGCTGACATCAAGGGGACTACGTGTTGATGGTCTTAGAGAGAGTGAGGGGATTAACAAAGGCTTCGTGTTGTTGGCAAGAGAGAGAGAGAGAGAGAGAGAGGTGCCACCCAAGATGACAGTTATTGTAACATTTTGTGGAGGCACGTCATACTTACCATGCACCACATGCATGCCTGCAAGAAAATGTTTTGGAAGGTTTACATTCAATTATGATAAATCATTAATAATAAACTTTTACAAGAGTTGATGGGCCAAAGGTTCTTAGTAACAAAATGGACCAGCACCATTTGAGAAAAGAGTTTATTTGAACAATCATGGATGGAGGAGCAGGTGTCAAACAAATATTTCAAGAAAGTCTAGGTTCATGTTCGAATGGAGGGGTAAATTTGTGTAGGAGAAAAGATAGTCGTTATGGTCTATTTCGACACCATGAGCTATCGCTCTAAATATATATGTATTTTATTTTATTTATTTATTTATCTATTAATTTATTTTTATTGTATTTATTTCTATTAACATTATTTTTCAGTTTCAAAAATTTTGGGTCGTCACAAAGGGTAAGGGTAAGGGAAAGAAAGGGCAAATAATAATAACCAAAACACAGAGGGGCAAACTAAGGGCACAAATAAGAAAAAGAATTTCCATATGGGACCTAACAAAGGCTATGGTAAAAGGGTCTAAAAAATGTGAAGTGCTCCAATTGTAACAAGATGGGCCCAATAGCTAGATTTTGTGGGTAAAAGCCTATAAGACCGATGGGGCTAATGGGAATTCAAATGGGGAATCCAGTGAAGAAAAAAAAGCATGCAGGTATGGTGTACAAACCGCTCATGGTTGGTCCAAGAGGACTGCATGGTGTTTTGATTTGGGATCTGTGGCTCACATCACTCACACTTAGAGGGATATCGTTCTCTTAGTGAGATTAAGATCAGATAGAAATATGTCTCTATGGTGGCTAACCAAAGGACCGAAGCCCTTGGTATCGGAAACTACGTGCTTGACATGGACAATGGGCAGTCCATGAACTCAAAGCAAACCCTCTATGCTCCTCAAATGAGGAAAAGCTTGATTTCAGTCCCCAAATTGGCCTTAGCTGGATGCTCTACCACTTTTATTATTGAAATTAAGGATAGGGTTGAGGAAAAGCTTGATTTCAGTCCCCAAATAAGCCTTAGCTGGATGCTCTACGACTTTTGTCGGCAATATTATTGAAATTAAGGATAGGGTGGACGGCCAAACCATTATGACCGAAAAACTTATAAATGAGCTCTACATCATCCAAGGAGTAAAGATCCCAGTTGCTTGTACCTTGTAATTAAAAAGGATATCTTACGCTATGGCACTTGAGGCACAGTATCCTTAATAGGAGTCCCACTAGAGCGGCCTCATCTACCCCTCACCAAATGTTCACGTGCCATGTTCCTAAACTTAGTCACTTGAAAATATGGGGTTGTAGTGCTCATGTTTTGATCCCATCTCAAAATAGAACCAGGTCAGATCCTAAAACAATCAAGCGTGCCTTCATAGGTTATTGTCCACATGGTCAAGGTTTTTTATTCTTCAATACAAACAAATATTCCGAGAAGAACTACGAGGATAAAAGAAGATCAACACAATTGATGAAGATCTTAACTATGAGCCTTCTACACATGAGGAAGCAGTAAAGAGTCCCAAAAATAAACACTGCTTAGAAGCCACTATTGAAGAGATAAGCCCTAATAGAAATGATCAAATTTGTTTAGAAATTCAAGACCAAAATGTATGGAAATGGCATAAATCTGCTGCTGTTTTTCAGCAACAGAAAACATCTTAGAAAATCAAGAATGATGATGATTCAAATCTGATGCAGATCAAGAATTAGTTGGTTGAAATTTTTACTTTTATTTTTTTAATTTTATTTATAGAGATGTGGGTAGACATTTCATTGTTTTTAGAGTTAATTGTTAGAAATAGGATTAGTTTGTGTTCTTTGGATTAGTTTGATGGGTATGTTTTTTATGAGTCATGTTTTAGTTGTTTTCGGAAGGCTTACTGATTAGAGGCTTATTTATCTTTTCGAATGAGAGTCTGTCAATTGAAGGAAGCTTATCTCTTATCCTAGGCTAGGGACGTGAGATAAAATCAAATCTTTTGAAAAGGTAGTTATCTTTTAGTTATAGTAAGGAAAGACCCTTTTTTTGAAACGTGAGATGGATAGAAGTTGCATTAGTTGTGAAAATAGGTAAATAGTCTTTTAGTAGTTATTTTTAGGTTTTTGAAAGTAAACCCCATTAAAAGGGAGCACGTCAATTGTAATGAGCGGGTGTTTGTTTTTTTAATGAAATAAAGTTTTAACTTAAAGAGAGGAAGAGCTTCGTCTCTTTGGTTTTTTTTTTTATCATACATGCGGATGTCTCAAATTCCCACGTTTGAACTTTCTTCTTGCGATTTTCTTCTCAATTTTTGTTTCTATCTATAAAATGCCATTTTATTCGTTGGTTATTGGCTACCAATAAATTTTCAGCTACGTCAGATGGTATTAGAGCATCAGTTCTTGTGGGATTGTGGTATTTATTGATAAAACATCATGGCTCGTAGACGTGGTCGATAGCCGGGTACCGAGAATGAGTCGATCTAGCAAGAGCGAGACCTCAATATATAGATATAGAAAATTTAAGAAGGCAAATTGATGAGTTAATCCAACGCTTGCCGCAAAACCTAGCCCCGACACACTGTGATGACGAAAGTGAGTCCGAAGCTGCTTTCGAGAGCTTGTTCTATGCGCACGCTCTGCGTTGGGAGCCTTATGGTGGGGAGAATGATCTACCAAAATTTGATGAAGAACCAGTTGAGGGGGAAGAACAAGTAGGTTTGGATCTTCAATTGGATTCATCAATTGTTAATGTCATGGGTGACCCCATTTTTTATGAAGGTCCTATATTTGATGAAGAACAAGATGAAAGGAAAGAAGTTGGCCTTGAGGCAGCCTGGATATCTAATTTCCTCATCAATGGAGAGATGAAAAAGTAAGGTATTGACTTGAACCCAGAGGAGCTCGAGCCTATGGAGATATTTGAGGAAGAAAAAGATGATAGACTCAAAGGAGAATCAATAGGTAAAGTTGGTTCCTTTATTGACAGTTCCCATATCGAAGATGCCCCCTTGAAAGTTCACATATCGAAGAAGCCCCCTTGGTATATTTTGTGGTTGAGCATAAACATATAATATCGACATATAATGACCCTTTCTTCAAGGGTTTCTCAGTTTCAATGCATAATCATTGTGTCTTGAATAGTGTAGTAATCCACAAGTCCCAGGATCGCATTTACAATATTCAAGTTGAAGAAGGTTGCAAGGCTAACACAGACTTCATCTTAACTCATTTCAAAACTCGAGAGCGAGTTTTCTGACCCCAAAGGAGAATGATGCAGATCAAGAGTTGGTTGATTCAAAATTTTAATTCTATGTTTAGAGATGTGGTTAGACTTTATATTCTTTTTAGAGTTAATTGTTAGAAATAGGATTAGTCTGTGTTTTTTGAGTTAGTTTGATAAGTTGTTTTTTATAAGTTAATTTTTTGTTATGAGTTGTTTTAGGAAGGCTTATTTATCTGTTAGAATGAAAGTCTGTCATTTGAAGGAAGCTTATCTCTTATCCTTGGATAAGGATGTGAGATAAAAGGAAATCTTTAAACAAGGTAGTTATCTTTTAGTTATAGTAAGGAAAGGCCCATTTCTTGGAAAGTGACGAGGATAGGAGATGCATTAGTTATGGAAAAAGTAAATAGTCTTTTAATAGTTATCTTTAGGTTTTTGAAAGCGAACTCCTTTAAAAGGGAGCATGTCAATTGTAAAGAGGTGGTTTTGGGTTTTTTAATGAAATAAAGTTCTAATTTTGAGAGAGGAAGAGCCTCATCTCTTTGTTTTTTCTTTTGATGGTACATGAGGAGGTCTCGGATCCCCACGTTTGTGCTTTCTTCTTGAAATTTTCTTCTCAATTTTTGTTTCAATCTCTTAAACGCCACTGTTTATGCCGGTTGTTGGCTGCCGATAAATTTTCAGCGGTGTCCGGAGACTGTGTGATTTTTCAAAATTGAGAACAAAGAAAAGCTCAGGCTTTTGCAGCTGTAGCTTGGGTTTTGGAGAAGAAACAAGCATAAGCATGTTTCTTGCCGATTACTGTTTTCTCAAATTTTCCTGCATCAATTTGGTGTCATCTTACTTTCTTTGGGTGAAGAACAAATTGTTGGAAATAGGATTAGTATGTGTTCTTTGGGCTAGTTGACAAGCCTGTTTTTTATGATTCTATTTTTTGTTGAGTTGTTTTAGGAAGGCTTGTTGATAAGAGGCTTATTTATTTTTTAGTATGAGAGTCCGTCAATTCAAGGAAACTTATATCTTATCCTTAGCTAGGGACATGAGATAATAGGAAATCTTTTGAAAAGGCATCGGATCCCCAAGTTTGTGCTTTCTTCTTGCGATTTTCTTCTTAGTTTTTGTTTCTATCTCTAAAACACCATTGTATTTGCCAGTTGTTAGCTGCCTGGAAATTTTCAGCTGTGTCAGACTCATTTACATTCAAACAACTCCCATAATGCAACTAGTAAATTAAATCGATGATTACCAAAATAAACGTGCAATTTGTCTTTGGATATCATTAACATTCAGGTAATGAAACAAATTAGAAAGCGTTTATAAGGAAAATATTGTATACTTTCTCTTGCAAATCAGGTTATAACTATGTTTAAAAATGAATCCCTACCTGTAGCATGCAAACCAAAAGAGGACCGTCCTCTAGGAAGACGTCTGCTTATCCCCATATCAGAGACTTTAGCATGAAAGGTATCATCTTCATTGCATATCAAAACATTTTGAGGCTTCAGATCACGATGTACAATACCGAGTCGATGCAAATGTGTAACCCCAAATACTATTTCCCTACATAAAACAGTTCAAATGAAAGAGTCATTAACATCAAAAACTTTTTGGATGACAGAAACAACAAAGTAAAAAGATGTGGAAATGAGGGATTTAAGTCCATACAATAAAAAAAAATTCTTGTTTTCTTTATTAATGAATATAAGTTCTACTGACAAGTGCCACAAAATACTGTTGTAAACGAAAATTAAAACCCTAAATACAACCTAAGACCTTTCCTTTTACTGCCAAAATGAATAAATACAAGCCAAGAATAAAAAACAATCTTTCATTAACAATTTAGGATGAAGGGATGGATGCTTTAAGATTATCCCTATTGAAATTTAAAATGGGGGGCCTCTAGGTTGAGGTGGACAATTGTAAAGGCAAGTGGCAAATGTACAACTCAGACTGAAAGTTGTTAGCAATGGGAAGCTCTCAAGGGGGTAATCACCATGTGTCGGAGAATTTTGTTGCATGGGTTGAGGGATGGGCAGTTGGGGTTGGTGGGAGAAGCTAGGGTCTGTGGTAGCGTTGGGATGCTGACTATCAAGGATCAAAGGTGGATCTTTGTTTCCCTAGATTTACTAACCCATGAATACTTTGGGCCTTGATGATCTCGGTCATTGCAATGTGGCAATCTACAGCGTAAGGCGACCTCCTATTATGTCTATCATCCATCTTGTGCATCCTAGTCACCTCATCAATGGTCCACCTTGTGCAAGGTGGGTTACTCACTACAGCATTCTCTTGAACAATGCATATATAGTAGGTATGGCCACCAATTGTGACCCATAGCTTGTTTGGAATTGAGATTGGATACAGTGTTTCTACTAGAATCTAGATTGCTCCCAAGGGAAGATAGTCTATAGATCTCCAGAGGATTGATATGAAGCTCCCACACTTGTCACCAATTTGCTTGAAAATCGCCGACATGCAGAGGAATGTTCGAAGCAATGATCCATGACCCTTTTTTTTAAAATTACTTCGATCTTTGTAGAATAGGGGCACAAGGTCAACAATGCTCGTATGAAGAGGGGGCTTTTAGAAGCCACAGCTGCCTTTACAAAGGTCCCCTCCATAAGTTTTTAGCATCCTAGGTTTGACTCATGCGCGAACTCTTTGCTCCACCTCTCAATGCCCATGATGTCATCCCATTGTGAGTGGAAAACAACCAGTAGCAAGCACTGTAGAGTTGTTGGCCTCTCTGTGATTAAATCTCCATCGAGTACCCACTGGTTAGGGTTGTGGGCGCTAGGTGGATTACTTTGAGGAATGGGCAAAGGTTGGAGGATTTGATTGGGGTATGTATAATGTGGGTTTCCGGGGGAGAAGTTATAGCAGGAGGTTGGATGTTAAGTGTTTATCTGATCCAATTTACATAGTACTGGTATAGAAAGGGAAGGGGTGGTATAGGCTGGTTTACCTTGATTGGGTTGTGTGGTTGGCTAGCACATGGGTTAATTAGGTAGTTATTTTGGGGGTATAGATCGATGATTGATTCAATAGGGGTATTATATCTTCCTTGCAATAAATGCAATGGGATTGGTTAAATGCTTGGCCCCAGGAGGCAATGATTTTGTAATAGATATAGATATATTACAAAAAGGATCCTTAAGGCATTCCACAAGAGACGGGTGCTCTATTAAAAAATTGGGTTATGAAAGGAAGAAGACGAAAAAGAAGTAGGATATTACAAAAATTGTATGACAAGATAGGGTTCGAGAGAGGAAGAAGAAGAGAGGGAAGAAAGAGAAAAGGGTGATGAGAGGTGGTAAGATGGTTAAGAGAGAGATAAAAAAGAGATGACAGAGTAGAGAGGGAAGAGAAGAAGAAAGAAATGAGAGGTGATAAAAGGAAGAAAGAGAGAAAAAGAGTGAGTGAAGAAGAGTTGAGGGGTGATGAGAGGAAGAAATGGGAGATATGTTTTAGGATGCTGCTTCTATTGTTGGCATTGGTGACATATGTTTTAGGTCGTTGCTTGCAATTGGTGTTGCTGCTCCTTTAGCGAGATGATCAGCAACTGTGTTGGCCTCCATGAGAATATGGTTGAAGGTCATCCAAGTTCCCCTACAAAGTGCAAAAATGTGGTCATAATAATGGGCTAATCTCCATGGGGGTCAGGTGTGTCCATTTTCCCATCATATTACATTCCTATAGTCCTTCCACTATGAGGGTTTGATACTTTTCGATGAAATTAATTGTTCTCTTCCGGTCTATAGGGTTTGTGTGGCCATTTAAAGGCCTTACGAGAGCATGTAACCAATTTTACTATAGTGGAACAATGATCTCCAATGGGAGCATATTCCAGAGGGACCGAGGTTGGCAATATTGATGCCGAGACTCAAACTAGGCTTGACGAGCTAGGCCACTTAAGTATTAAAACCTTAAGATCCCTGGGCATAGAGCACAACTGAGAAGGGCTACCAAGGTTACCCCTTGATGAGGTCGGAGATGCTCAGGGTAGTTTGCCAAGGGACTGTGTGACCCTTGTGTGTGATTGGTAAGCCTGAAGGGACAAGGGCCAAAACCTCATTATAAACCATCACACAGCATATACACGTGATAGCCGTAAAGGGAAGCAAAGCACCATTGAGGGTGTTGCATGTACATGTGCGAGAGATTACCCCATGCACCAATTGCAATATGTGTGCACAGCTCAGTGTGACCTAGGTTTGTCCCTAAGGGGAACCTGTAATCCATAGACTAGGATTATGTCTCATCACCTATTGGTTGACTTTGATAGCCCAATCATGAACCCCTGTGATAGACTGTGGGTCATGGGAACTACTGGGTCAGTTTGAGAAAGTGAGTGTGGTTCATGGTCTTTAGTAGAAGATGAAGTGCGTCAGTATTTTCGCATTTTTCATAACATAATTGGATCCAAATCCCATCAAATTAATTTAGAAATAATTAATTTGACTATAAATGATTTTTAGATTGATAAAATAAATTATTAAAAGTCTCTGGATATTTTACTTTCTCAAAACATATTTATATAGAGGCTTAAACTAAAATTTCAATATTTAAATATTCAGAGAGAAAATTAAAATAGTAAATATTTTCTAAGATCGTTTTATCAATTTTAAAATTATTAATACTCTTGGGTCCCATTATACTCCAGGGGCCCATTATACTCCATGGGCCCCACCAAATTAGAGCATGTGGAGAGCGCATGGGGCCCACTATAGGCCCCATTGGTGGCACGCCCCACTTTGTGCAATTCCTTCCTATTTTATTGAGGCATGCAAGATGCAATTGAATTGATTGCATTGGAATAGGAAAGATTTTGAAATAAAAGATATTTGACTTTTAAAAGAGGCATGTGTAGATAATGAATAAAAACAAAAAGGAAAGAGAAATATAGTTTCCATGTGGTAGATTTTTTATAGGATTAGGTTAAGGAAGCGAAAGGATAAGGCTTTAACACCTTCTATTAGATCACGATGGTTGATCTATAGATTATAAGGCTAAGATCTCTCACCCCACATGTTTCTTATGGTCAATGGTCAAGATCAAATCTCCATAAGGATGGCTAACCCTAGAATTCCTAACCCTAACCACAAGTTTATATATACTCTCATTGTGGGGACCCAAAGCTCTCACCTAAGTTACATCTCTCTCTCTCTCTCTCTCTCTCTCTCTCTCTCTCTTTAAAAGAGCCTCACACCACTCTCTGTCATTGATCTCTTTCATCTCCCTAGCCTGCCCACAAGACTTAGAAAAGTTTAGAGAAAGAAAAGAGGGGAACGCCCCAACCATAGAGCCTAGAGGGGCACGCCTCATGCACAAAGTTTGAGGCTTAGTTTTGTTCCACCATTGAAGGGTTTCTAGCCAACGTTTCCCATAGTTGTGAGATCTAAGGAGGACCTTGATCCCGTGCACCATTGGAGGAGGTGACCCTAGTAGCATGTATCACCTCCAATTGAGGTAATCTTTTGGCACTTTAATTTTTGTTTATGCAACTTTATGTTTCTTGTTCCCAAGTCAATGTTATGTAATTTTTATTCTGGAAATAAAGAGTTGTATTAAGTAGCAGCAAGTGAGAATCCATTTTGTGTTTCTTTTTGTTTCTTTAGAATTTATTTTGTAATCTTTGGACCTTTGTAAGTGTTCTAGCCGGTTGAAAAAAGAAAAATTTTAAACTGCACACACAATGCTAGTTCACCCTATCCAACTTTCATTGATATCAAAGCTTGGGTTTCTTGCTGCCATTGGTTTGTTTTATTTTTGCTATTTCAGTCTTTTTATTATTTGGGTCAAGAATACATGGCTGCAAGGAGTTTTATTGCTGAAATTTTGAAGACTGAAAGGTTTGATAGCGCAAACTATGCCTCATGGAAGCACAAGATAGGCTATGTGCTCTATGAGGAGGGTTTGCATAATATCCTCATTGAGAATCCACTGTCTCAGCCTGGAGGAAATGCATCTCAGGCTATGAGAGATGCATGTGCCGAGTGGGAGCGAAAGAACATGCTCGCAAGGCATATCTTGCTCGTGGCTATGCATGACTCGTATGCATCCAAGTATGAGCCGATCAAAACTACTAAGGGGATGCATGATCGTCTCAAGAAGGAATTTGTTGATCCTTCTATCATGAGGAAGAACATGGCCAAGAAAAAGTATAATGATCTGAAAGTGGCTGATGGTGGAAAGATAGCCAATCACGTGCACATGTTCAGAGTGCTAGTTCGAGAATTGGAGGCGATCGAGATGCAGCCCGGTGAACTCATGCAAGTGGTTCACTTGTTGAATACTCTCCCCACTTCTTGGGAGGTATTTGTATCTTCCCTTGCTGCTAGGGAGTCTGCTCCTAGGCTAGAAGAGCTCATGACCTTGCCCAAAGCCGAGGAGGAGAGGAGGAATGCTCGCAATGCACCGACACCCAAAGATGCGGTGCATATGGTAAATTCTAAACCTTATTTGAAGACTAATATGGGGAAGGGTAAATTCAATAACAAGAAGAGGGGTGAGGAAAAGAAAAAGGGAGAGAGAGACATCAAAATAATTTAAAGGGAAAGAGAGAAAATAGGCAATGCTACATATGTAAAAAGGTTAGGCATATTGCCAAGGATTGTAGGTTCAATAGGAACCCTGGGGAAAGAAGAAATATGCTTGTGTTACGTTTGAGACTATACTAGCCGACCCCAAGAGCACATCTTGGTGTCTTAACTCGGGAGCGACAACCCACATGTCAAACACTAAGGATGGCTTCCACAACTTTAAACCTGTGGGACCGGGTGAGCAACGCATCTTTATAGGGGGGAACCAAAAGAGCGAAGTGTTGGGCGTTGGGGATTATGTACTTGAAATGAAGAATGGGAGGACCATGGTCGTAAAGCAAACACTTTATGCTGTTGATTTGAGGAAGTGTTTGGTTTTGGTCCCAAAGATGACTAAGGTCGGGTTTGCCTTGAAGATTTCCTTTTCGGCAAAAAGGCGCTCGAGGCATTCAGCTTTCTCAGGGAGTAGAGTTCTGAAGGACAGGGAGGACATTTTTGGCCTGGGGCCAACTGGAGCCATGAAGAGGTTCTTGAAAAAGTCGATTATCCCATGTTCAATGAGCGCCTTCTCCTCGAGATACTGGTTACCAATTTTGATGAGGGAGATAGCTATTTTGTGGAAGAAGGCAGTGTTATGGTCGCCAAGTTTTAGCCACTTAACCCTAGACTGTTGCGCTCAATAGATCTCCTCCTGCAAAAAGCACAGATTGTAGTGAAAGCTTCGCTTCTAGGCGTTGATTTCTTTCTGCAGGGAATAGAGGTCTGGATTCCTCAAGAGTGTTGAAGGAGTGGATGGTCTCAAGAAAGGACCCTTTTTGCCCCCGAAAGTTTCCAGGGAGGATTGTCGGTTTGACTAATCTTCTTCTAGATCTTCTCTGAGGGTCTGGGTTTGGTTCATCAATGTAAGCGGAGTAGGCTGGTTGTGCATTGGAGGTGTAGTTCTTATCATACTTTGTTTTCTAGGTTAGGTTAGGCTAGTTTGCGATTGTTCATATATGGACTCATGCTACGTAGCACATCATCCATATGTGGCTCTACTCTCTTCATTCTTTGAAGTTCATTAGCATTAGGTTGCACTAGAGATAAAATGTCCGAGTGGAAGCCATCATATATCTCTCCTCCTAGTTCCACTAAGCCTAGATCTAAGACATCCTTGGCTAGTGTTGTTGCAAGTTGACTCTCCGAGGGCCATGATGGTTCCAAGGGCATGTAAAAGTGTGGCATGAGGTTAGAAGATTGTATTTGATGGTAGGACCTCTGATTGTAGAGCTGATGGGATGGAAGCTCTAGGTGAGCTGCATATTCTCAAACCAGATCTAACCCCACAAAGGCAACCAAACGTTTGAAAAACCCCAAAAAAAAAAGCACGAAAAGGGAAAAAAAGAAAAAAGAAAAATCATTTTTGCATTTTCATGCAACAACTACGCCGGTTATCAGATCTAAAGGCAGATTTCTACCAAAACATATTCAAATCTGAGGTGGATTTCTATTGTAACGGTTCTGATACCAATGTAGGGATTCCAAAGGGAATCACGAAAGCAGCGGAAACACCAAGAACAAAGATATCAGATAAAAATCACATATTTTTTTCTAGATTTGATTCATCCCGTGGGATTGATGTGTTCCTCCTATTTTTTTTGTGCGCGTGTCCTCTAATTCGAGAGTTTGATGCTCGCATCCCAAGGCCGACAACTGATTACTAGAATCAGCAGTATTGTATGCACAACACAAATCTGAAGCCTTTGATGGAAGGCTCGAGAGCTCTTGGATCACCTACGATTTTTCATTCCAGGGCTTCTAGAAAGAGAAAATTAGAAGAGAGACAAAGAGGGGAACTTTTGGTTGTAGAGAGAGAAACCTTGTTAGAGAGATGTGTACATCCCCATGTGAAAATCTCTTCACGTTTTTCTTTCTTTAACACCTTTTATAGAAAATATCCCGTGAGGGAATCTTATCTAAAAAGGAATTATCTTGCCTCTTATGGATAATGTTACTTTAAGTCAACCTTATCCCTATTAAGAAATCCTATAACACATGGGATTCTCATATCTCTTCTCTCTACTACTGACAAGTTGAGTTCCATTAGACATCCTCTTCTCTAATTAGTTACTAAGAACGCTGAATTTAAAGGACTAGACCAATAGAAAGTCGCAAAACCAGTAGAAATAAAATTGTATTCCTTAATTGAAAGAGATTTCAATTGCTATCCAATAAGTAATTGCAAAAGTTAACCATTTGAGTCTAATTGTGTCGATATGGCTTCCTTGAACCAGGGTCCTGGACTCCAACATAAGTGAGCACACATAAATACATAAAGAAAGATGCTACAAAACGCCTATAAACGAAATGAACAGTGATTTCGCCTAGCCTCATCACCATCCAAACTTCACCGTAAAGTCACAGTTGTCCCATAGTATTTCAATTTTCATTTTCTTTTTACTAATCGGAATGATCTAAAATTTGGAGCGTGTGCACATCTTAGTGAAGCGCACCTAATATTGTGGGTATTTTGGTCAATTTATATTTTTACGAATTATTTTTTTTATATTTTTATTAGATGCGCCTCACTAAGATGTACGCACACTCCAAATTTCAAGTAATTTGGATTTGTATAAAAAAAAGAAAATTGAAACACTACCGGGCAACTGTGACCCTGCGATCAAATTTGGATGGTGATGAGGGTAGGTGAAATACTGCTCACTTTCGCCCATAGGCATGGGGAAGAGATTTCCATGCATAAATACAGCATTACAAGCATACTTAAAATTTTAAACAAAAAAAATAGAAAAAAAATTAATATGCAATCGAGTTCAAAATCTGACCTCATTAGATTTATTACAAATATACTTAAAAATTTTCCATTTAAACAAACAAAATCAGAAAAAAAAATAATATGCAATCTAGAAATTTGACCTCATTAGATTCTCCAACACAGTAGATGGACTTCCATTTCTCCAAAGTTCGAATTTTTGTTGGTTGGGCCTCCGATTGGTGAAAACAGCAGCATCATAGTCAGTCAATTGGGAGTGTTTTTGGATCAACTCAGCAAGGTTGCAAAAGCAACGCTCTAGTAAAAGATAGATAAAATGCTGATCGCGCACCACAGAGTATAGTCGTACAATGTTGGAATTTCTATCCGAGTGAGTAAGCAAATCTATCTCTTTATCAGCAGTAAAATAATATGACTGTAAAACTCGCTTTACAGCCACTCTACGACCCTCATACAAACCCTCAAAAACGATTGTGCCATTGCTTCCCTTGGCAATTTCTTTATTTGATACAAAGACCCTCCCGTGTCCATTAATCCAAACTCCCTCACGATCTTCTCCTTGTTCTGGCCTAGACCATCGCTCTTTGTCATTGGTATCAGTGGGCACACTGCCAGGTGCATCAGACACGGGTTTCTTCTTAATTTTCGACAAGATAGTCATAAACTTTTTCAACAAATAGGAAGGCATGATCAAAGATTCATGTGCTCACTTGGCTCGAATAAGGCTGGTAAATTAGTCACCCAAGATTCATGTACTCACTTGGCTCGAATAAGGCTGGTAGATTAGTCACCCACAAATGCGCTACCAGGACGAAAAGCAAAGTCTGAGTCTGGTAAAGTTCAACACACAGCTTTACTTGTTGGCTACAGTTGACATACGGGTGCATATTTCTGCCACTTCAAATCCTTTTATTTTTCATGGTCATACATCATTGGAGGTGATCAGGTTTTTCAACATTAAAACTTCATTCTCCGATGGAGTTTCGAGGTACATCCGTAGGTTGTAACCTTGTATAAACTTTCTCCTTACTTGATATACCCTTTATTTTACCAATAGTATTGTTTTTTAATAACATTTTATTTGGTACTTTTTAAATCATTGAGGATTATTATTGTCATATTCAATTAAAAAAAAGTGCACAAAGAGACCATTTATTCATTTTGGATGAACTTTCTATAAGGCATATGGTTTACCTTAATCGTTGTACGAAAAGCAGTTTGCGTAACAAAAATATCGATGATGGCTCTAAATCAATTTTCAATACCCATAATAAAATTTGAAACTCAAAAAATAGTACAGATCTTGGCGAACAAAAATCCTTATGATGGCTCTAAATCAATTTCCAATACCTACAATAAAATTTGAAACTCAAAAAATAGTACAGATCTTGTGAACACTTATTTTTAGCACGGAATGAACGATATAGATAATTTGTTGCAATATACACTATTTTTAGAGCTTGAAATACTTTTTTTTTTACGACCATAATGTTCAAGCCGAAATGATTAATATGAATATTTTTCAATCCTTGAATCGCAATTTTCAATGAGCTACGAAGTAAGGCTTTACTTATTTTGATATGGTTGCATTCCTATCAAACTATTTTCATTTTTTTTTCATACAATACAAAGATGTCAAAATCATTCTCTTCAGATGTCAAATCGGGTGGTTGTGAGTGTGTAATTAACAAGACTCAAAGTTCAACCAAAAAAATTTCAAGTTTTGTGACACTGCAAACCATCTATTTTGACATATAATAGTTAGTAGCAATCGTGACTTCTTTGTAACAAAGATAAATGGTTTCATAGTATTCAATTTGAAAAAAAATGTGTACACTGAGACCTTTTTACTTTTGATACAAGGAGGTCATAATCATCATTGATCGTTAAATTTGAAATTAGGCAGTTAAGGATGTATCATTATTTGGACAAAAAGTCCAAAATAAATTTTTTTTGAATCTTGTGATACAATTTTATCTATTAGATTTCACATTCAATGTCTAATTTTATCTATTGGATTTCACATCCAATATCTAAAAATAATTGTGACCTCTTTGTACCAAAAAATAATGCTCTCATAGTATACCATCGAGGAAAGGAAATGAATTTCGATAGAGAAAGGGGGGAGGGAAGTGCTCATTTGGGGAATTTTCTCTCTCACGACCAAAATACCATGGTCCTTAAGACCTTTCTCAGAGGATTTTCTTCAGCGAATCTAGCCATCAATCCATCCTCATTTGAAACTCAAGTGAGCATACTCGGCCTCTTTTTTTTATTGCTTGATTTATTTTTGGAATCGGTTTTATCTCGGATTTGCAATAAATCTTCTAAATAGCCTTGAATATCTTAATTTGTGATCATTCAATCTCAATCCAATATCCATTACATGGAGTTTTTTCAATAGTTATTTCCACATGGAAATGCTTTTTCTTAGGTTTTACATGACTCTTTCGTGGGTTTTTGTATGCCCTTTTCTCTGTGGTCTCTCCATCCAAAGTCTTTGCCATTTCCTCCGAGAAAGACTTATCTGATTTTGATATTTTTAAGGAAATGATTGAATGAGTTTTAAAGTTGATATTATTACTTTATTAGGGATATTTTACCTTAGGGATATTGGATGGGTCCTCAAATATTAGGGATATTTTCTTTTTTCAAAATAGTGTAACCCACCATGAAAGAGATTTAAATATCCAAGTCTATTAAAAGATATCGTGAATGATAGACTCAAACTA
>NW_006495273.1:7115137-7152759 GCF_000471905.2 Amborella trichopoda | reverse complement strand
AGCATGTATTTTAAAATTAAAATGGAGGATGTGAGAAATACCTAACTCTATAAATATTGTTTTAGAAAAATCACATAGTCTTATAAGGTCCACTAAGTCTTTATGAAAAATCATTTTAAATCGTCATACTATTATCTAACTATTGCTTGTGAATGTATATATATACACCAAGAAATTTTTTTATTAAAGAGAAAAACATTGTGTCTTCAAGGTATTTATCAAATTGGGAAGAAAAAATTGGCATACACTATTTTTTAAATATCTATATGCCTTAACCCATGTTTTTAATTATTTAGAATCATCGATTACCTAAGACCTTGAAGCATAGGAAATGTTGAAGGAAGGTCATCTTGTTAGGCTTCCTTGACACATGTTGTATTTATTAGATACCTTGGTTTGTGGTTCAAGAAAGCTTTTCATATTGTGAAACCAACAGATACTAAATTACGTATGGCATAAAACTTGCTATGCTACCTCATGATATAGATATAACAATGTAGAGAATATATATATGTTATATGTGCAATAATTGAGTGGGAGTTGCTACAGTCCGACATTTCTTTTAACTACTTGGATATTCAGATATATAGGTACAAGTTATCTCACGGATCCAGATGATGCGAACTCTACATCTGGATATGTGTTAATATTTGAGGGGGTACAATTTCTTGAAAATCAAATAAGTGTTCATGCTTGGAGGGGGTACAATTTCTTGGAAATCAAAGAAACAGGATGTGATGAAATTATCCACCATGGAGGCAGAGTACGTGACGTGCTGTTTGGTGGCCAAGGAGGCCGTAATTTCTTAATCGACTTGACCTTCACCCTGTGCGTTGTGAGGCAATAAGGATTTTATGCAACAACACGACGGTGATATGTGTGTCAAAAGAGCCACGATTCCATAAGAGCTCCAAGCATATAAAACTATGTTTCTATCGCCTAATGAATGAGGTGAGATTGAGAAAGATTGAGATTTAGATAAACTAAATATTTCAGTGGGAGCACCTTTTAGTATTTGGCAGACCAGCTGGAACAACAAACTATAATGTTGTTCACCCATAGAACCCGGATGTAAGGCGTTGGTTGTATAGCTATAAAAGGGAGTAGTTTGTTTTAAGAACTCATTTGAGCCTATGAGCATACGACCCCATACGATTAGGATACATGATGATTTTCTGCGACAATAGGTCCATAATTCACGATGCGATATGAAAGATGGAATACGACCACTTTTTGGGATGAGATCCGAACAGCAAAGAAAAAAAAAAAACATTACCTCTATAAGTCCTTTGTTAAAGGATTGGTGGCGAAAGCCATGATTAATTTATTGAGAGAGAATAAGTGAAAAATACTAGAGAGAGATATTGTAATTGGGAAAGAGAGAGATGGGGATGAGAGAAATGATGAAGAGATAACGTAAAGCTTTCAAAGGCTAAATAGGAGATGTTGAGTTTATGTGGCCTTATAAGTGCTTGTAAAATGAAATGATATAGTGGAACATGAATTCAATGGGAGTGGTCCCTCGTGGACCATACCGTACAAACGATGTTTGCAGATACCAGACTGTACTTGACGATCTAGGCCAGTCGGTTGGAAAAAACTCATGTTACCTGGACATAAAGAACAATCTGAAGAGGGTTCATGGGTTAGCCCTTGATGAGGTCGGAGAACATGCCCGAATGAGTGAGCCGAGGGATTGTGACCCTTATGTGTGATGGTGACCTATAGAGATGGGGGCCAAAACCTCATCCATGTGCCATCACACGGCATGTATATTGATAAATCGTTCGAGAAAGCCAGAAATCCACCTTTTAGGGTGAAACGTATGTATATGCAAGAGATCTTCCTATCGTCATAGAGCTGTGGTCGCATCAAGTCTTGGTGACCTGGACTTGTCTCTATGGGAGGATTTGTAATCCACAAATTGGGATTGCGACCCCTTGGCTCATCGACCAGACTTTGGTGACCCACCAATGAGCCCCTGCTTGGACTGTGGGTCATGAAAAACACTAAGTCGGTCTGATAAAGCAAGTGTGGTCTGTAGTCCACAGTTGAAGGTGGAGTGCCCCTTGATTATGGATTCAATTCCTAAACCATATGGATCCATTTCCCATCAAATGAATTTAATTGTGTTTGTTTTATGATAATGATTATTTTAGATTTTTTATTTGAATTTTTATGAGCCTTTGGATATCTTATTTATAATTTTTAGACTTATAAAATTAAAGATATAGATTTTACAATATTTTAATACTCACTAGAAATTATTTTGTTAATTTTAAAATGCATAAAAATAATAATCATGGGGGCCCATTGTGCACATGGGCCCACCATGTTTCTGGAAGGTGGGCCCCACATGTGCCTCCCATGGGTAGCACGCCCCACCTCTTACTGCTTTCTATTTTATGAAAAGTTGTGTTTTGTGGTCCATGTGACCTTATGTTTTGGTAACTTTAAATTGTGACATGTGATCAAATTATGGATTGAGTATGTATTGACCATAGATTGACTTAATATGGAAGTAGATATTGACTTGATATATCTTTGATAGATTTTATGGAAAATATGTGTGGAGATGTGCTATTTTATGTAATGCACAATATTTAATTAAAATTAATTTAACTTATTTTCTATTGATGAGAAAATGGTTTAGAAAAGAGGGATAAGGGTTCATGCACCTTCCATAATGTTGATGACCCATCTATGGAATGGATGACTCAGATATCTCACCCCACAAGTCACCCTTGATCAACGGTTCATGTTCAATCTCACAAGAAAAGACAAGCCAAGAAAACCCTAAGAAACTTAAATCTTGTTCAAGCCTATAAAAAATAGAATTGTCTCTACCTAAAATCTCTACACATTATCTTTCTATCTTTCTCTCATGTTTGATCTCTCTCTCCCACATTGTGAAAATGGGCTAAGGGATTAGGCTATTTTTAGGTTTAGCAAAAAGAGAATTCATCTCTCTCAAACTAAGTTGCTAAGGTAATTCACTTAGGGTTTGAGTTTTTGATCAAAGGGGTTCATGTTCCATTGGCGTGGCTTGGCCTAAATTTGCTTTCCCGGTTTGATATTGAAGCAAGATCGTCGATCCCATGCCATCGGATGGTAGTGACTCAGTGTGGGGTGTAATAAGTCTGGTTGAGGTAATCTCCGACACTCTTCTCTTTTATTTCTTGTAAAAAACATTTTATTCTCAAGCATAGTGTATAATTATTTCAATGGCATCAAGTTTTAAGATATTAGTTTTATTGCCACATTGATTTTATTTTGAAGTATATGTTGTTGTAAAAAAACCACTTATAAGTGATCTTTTGCCAAAACAAAAGAGGTGATATAAAAAAAAAGAATTATTCCTCAGGAAAAGATCACATAGGTCTTTCTTTCAAGGGTGACAATCGGTCAGGTTGGGACCTAACCCAGACCTTGAACCCAGGCCAGAAAATATAAAATGCGGGTCCCGACCAAAAATCAAAACATCTATTTATTTAAATATATTTTATAAATTAAAACCCAAAAATATAATGTAGGACCCGGATCTGACTCGCCAGGTCAAACTTTTAAACCCATACCACTGAGGAAGGATCACTGAGTACAGTGGTAAAAAGTTTAAGGAGGCAACAGGATTTTAAGGAGGATGATATGCAGGAAGTAGTGCCGTTGAATGTGGTGCCATGAGAGGTGTATCCAACACTAGAATATGTCAAGTGTTTTACATGGAGGATGGGAGTAGAGATGAGCAAGTTGAGAAGGTTTCGTGTCAAGAGATTGGCTGCAGGCTTAATGCCATATGGTGATTCTTAAAGAGCCTATAGAGAGTTTTATGGCTCCTATTAAAAAGGACAGAAAAAATTGATAATGAAAAAAAAAGAGAGGAATGTGAAGGCTACCAAGGAGCTAATGGGGTTGAACTCAGAGTAAGGGTGGCAACGGGTCAAGGAGCTAATGGGGTTGAACTCAGAGTAAGGGTGGCAACGGTTCGGCTCTGGCTAGACTTGAATTCGGATCAGGTCTTGAATAGTATTCGGGTTCAGTTTTAGGCCAGGACCCAATCTTTCGGGTCCAAAAAAATACTCAGACCTGTCGGGTCCTAGGTCTCGTCGGGTCCATTGCCACCCTATGACTATGAGCTTTTTCTTTTTCTTTTACACTTTTTTTTTTTTTTAATCATCATATACCTGTATCATTGGCAACTTTTTTTTTACCATCATATACCAATATTATTGGCAACATTTACAATATTGCACAACATTATACCCATATTCCTTACTATTTTACGTAATAACTAGAAATTCTTAAGAAACAAATGTATTGGCAACATTTATGAATATCCCCATAACATATAACCATATTATTCGGGTCGAGTGTTGGTTGGGTCTAGCTGGACCCCGACCCGAGGTCGGGTCTACCCGTCAGGTCCCGGGTCTGGAAGGGTCCATTGCCACCCCTAACTCAAAGGCCATCATAGAAAGGAGGACAAGGTCAATAGGTGATGACGAAGGAGTGTGAAGTTCTCACTCCTCCTATAGGAGTTTTGTGTCTGCCGTTGAGATATCGACCACCAAGCCCCGAAAGAAAGTGGCCATTAGACAATGGAGATACTTAGCTAGAACGTTTGCGGGTTGGGAGATGCATAAAGAAAACCATGTGTTGTTGCAAGTCACAACTCATGAACATGACTGCCGAAGTAAGAAACTAAACTTCCAAACCCAAACTTTCAAAATGATCAGCTAGTATGGGATGGGCATTCTCTATACTGTATTAGTAATGATTTTTTTTTTCTTGTGGGTAATTCAATGGGGAAGACAGACCTGTACCGGTTTTTTCATATAATATAGGAGTTAGTTTCTGAAGGTGTTAGTGGGGCGGTGTCAGTAGAAATGAAATCTACAATGTGGTGACTAGGGTGTGGGGGTGCTACCACCACGACCCCAGCCATTGAGGTTTTGCAAGACCTCAATCTACTTAGAGGTTGCAACTTTGATATTTGTGAAATAACAGTTTTTTCTTGTTTTTGAAGGACCTATGCAAAACATTAGATAGCTTCTTCATAATGTATATTGCCAGAATTGTCCTGTTAAAAGGACTTCCTGGAATTTGTTATATGTATCGCAGGGATTCCAACATGGTTAGATGGCAAGCTTAGTGTAGCAATAGGGGAAGAATCATGTTATGTGTACAAGCCTTTATTGAGTTTATCTTGGAGCATGAACCAATTGATATTCATGTCTTAGCTGCTCAGTTTACTTGGCGTAAGAATTACACCCTGATATCTGATTTTATCCGAGGGGCTGTTATTTCTTTTGAATTGTATATTTTGGAAAATGTATTTCTTATAAAATGGATTTCTCTTATTTGGATGGTACACGGTTGCATGATATTTTCACTGCTTTTTTAAAAAAATATTTATTAAATGCTTTTGATTGTAGGAAAATTATCGTCAATATACCCATATTTTTAGGAAATTCGAAAAAAACCTTCAACTTCCCAAAACCTCGTCCACACCTTTTTTTTCTATTTTTGTGAAATTTTGGACAAAACTACCCCTTACGGTAGTCTTTGTACCATAATAAGAATTATGGTATTAAAAACACCGTAATGTTTAATTTACGGTACTATGAGTACCGTATTGTTCTTACAATATATTACGATACTACTAATACTGTAATTCTTCAAAAGCTTTTTACGGTACCAAGGGTATCGTAATAAGGGTAGGGTATTTTACTTAAATAATTACGGCACTCTTAGTACCGTAATTTGTTTCCCGCTTTTTTTTTTCTCAAATTTTTCATAAAACCCTATTTTGACCAAATGTTAAGCACTTTCAGACTTTTTTTTATCCCTATTTATCAATCTTTGAAGGAGGTCCATCAGATGATCAAATTTACAGACCAACTAATTTTTAGGTATGTCATCAAAATATTATGTTGTTTTTAGCATTAAAAAGATATTATATTGCATAAATAAGTTTGAGATTTATTTATATTGTTGCATAAATAAATTTTAGCTTTATTTAATGGTTGGCCATCAAAACAATGTTTTTCAATTGTATTTTTATATTATGACAATTGTAGTTTGGCCATCAAAAAAATACTTGATGTAGTTTGGATGGCCATTGTAATTTTTTTTTTATATTATAACAATTGTATTGCAATCTAATATCCTTCATGCAACCTCCTCACTTTGTGTAAGTATTGTGAACCTCTTATAAGAATTTTTTTTTATGTTTCCATCTGAAATTTCTTTGCAGTGATTCAACTTGTACGCGTCAATAATGGGTGAAAACAAAGTGAAAATCATTTTAAATTTTGGTGGATTTTCAGAAGGAAACCTAGTAAAAGTAATTTTTATGACGGTAGGAATGTAACGGTTATATTTTTTAAGGGGATCCCGTCATTTGAACAAGTCAATGATCACTTGTCAAAAGTATCAAATTATGCCCTAAGTACCATGACTATTAGGTATATTGATCCAAGGTTATCAAGTAATATGGTACGTATTGATGATTATGACGACATTGCCAATATAATGGAAAGGGCTTCTCCCATTGCTATGTACGTATCAAACAGACCTATTGAGTATGATTATACTTAATATCAACCACCAACAATGCCTGATATTAGTCCGTCTGACTGCACTGAATATCGACCACCAACAATACCCGATAATGATCCATCAAGATTGGTCATGTAAGAAGTTTGGAATGGAAATTATAAATTTTCTTATTTGTCAATATTTGGTTATGAGTTAAGATAATTCGAGCTTGTCTTGTTTTTTTTTTTGCTACAGCACATCCAGACCAGAGCAAGTAGGTCATAATGAATGTGTTGCTGGCATAGGTGCACAATATGAGCATGAATCAGAAATCGAGCGGCATATGGACGACATTAATCCGATAGAAAGCCCCCTGAGGATTAACCATCACGAAGTTGTACTTCAAGATGGTCAGAATTTTAATGACGTATAGGCATGCCGTAATCATCTTATTGATTATGCCATATCACAGATCGTCAGAAAGGGTTGCCAGCATTGACTATTGTCTCAGATCGTCAGAAAGGGTTGCAAGCCGCAATTGAAACAATATTTCCAACCAGTGAACAATGCTATTATATGAAACACCTTGCCGATAACTTCAAAAATGCCTATAGAAATTCAGCGCTCACAAAATTTTATTGGAAAGCTGCATGTACATTATATATATAAGACTTCGATGAGTACATGACAAAGATTAAGATTGCAATTGCTAAGACCTATGAATGGATCGTGTTACAACATCCGAAATATTGGGCAAATGCACATTTTAAGGGATGTAGATACAATCATCTGACATCGAACATTTCTGAATCATTTAACTGATGGATATTACAAGCTCGAGAGAAGCCCCTAATTAAACTCCTTGAATGCCCAAGGGTTAAGCTCATGGGAGAATTTTCAAAGAAGATGGCCATGTCCCTAAATTGGAGCGGCGAGCTTACACCGAAGGCCCAAAAGGTAATAGACCGGAGGAGGGATAAGTCCAAATTCCTTCATACAGTCACATGGGCTCATGATGGTATGTATGATATCAATGCGGATAAGATTTATGTTGTTAATCTGACGACTCATACTTGCAGTTGTAGGGTATGGCAGGTTAGTGGGTTGTCGTCCAGTCATGCAATCGCCGCTGTAGATCATAGGCATGAAGATGTTACAAATTATTGCGGCGTTTATTTCACAGTTCAAATGTATCATAGGGCATATTCCCATCCTTTCAACCCAATGCCTTATGTACTAGAGTTGCCAGAGATTACCTATACAACTGTAACGCCGCCAGCTGCAAGGCGAACTGCAGGTCAGCCAAAGAAATATTGCGGCAAACAGAGTACAAAGAGATTAGGCCTCTTAAGTGTAGTCGATGCGGGATTGTGGGCCATAACCGAAAGACATGTAAATTGAGTAGATAAAATGATGTAAATAGGCTATTAGTGCCAGTTGATCTTTTTTTGATGTCATTTTGTAAAGAAGCTAGTGCCCACTAAGAAGTTTTCAAGCTATCCAATTTTTATCTAAATGGTCTTGCTTTATTTAAATAATGAATGGTTTTACGTTGATTGTTGAGTGTTTCCACCATGACAAAGAACACCCTTACATGATTCATCTTAATTTATAGAAGTCTAACAACAAGAAAAAGAACTGGTAATGGTACAATTGTTGCCCAATGGTGATGTGGAAAAAGCAATGCTGGGTGATCTTAGCTGGCATTTCTTATAGCCAATATTATTAAAAAAAAAAAACTATTACGGTACTCTTAGTACCGTAATGCCCTTTGTGACCATTAGGTCATACAAAGACCGTAATGGTCCGTAGCCTACTGGAATTTCCAGTAAGCTATGGACTATTATGCTCTTTGTATGACCAAAAGGGCATTGCGGTACTAAGAGTACCGTAATGGTCACAAAAGGCATTTCAGTAAGCTATGGACCATTACGGTCTTTGTATGACCGTAATAGTCATAAAGGGGATTACGGTACAAAGAGTACCGTAATATTCATTACAGTACTTGTAGTACCGTAATTCCTTGAACAGGTATTACAGTATTTAAAAGGCCGTAATAATATATATTTTTTTAAAAGAATTTGTCTATAAAAAATGCAAGCCAACATCACCAACAATATTGCTTCTTCTACATCACCATTGGGCAACATTTGTCCTCTCCTCTAGTCTTAGTTACTCACCTTCTGCACATCTATTTTATGAAGATATGCTAGTTGTAGGTTGTAAGTAACTTTTCTCATAGCTTATGCCCAGCTATTTTACTCAACTTCTACCCCTCTAGTCTTAGTTACAAAATGTGAATTGTAGGTTGTAAGTAACTTTTCTCATAGCTTCAAAATGTGATGTACCTAATCAATATTTGTACCCTGAGTTGTATTTATACTTATAGACCATTTGTACCCTGAGTTGTACCCTTTAAGACCAATGGACCCTGAAATTGATATACACATAGCAATTGACATACAAAGCAATTCACATACAAATAAAACTTTTCATATAAAACTTCTCATATAAAACAGTATAGGCACTAATGATCTCTTTACACAGATTAAGCACTATTAGCCTCATTACAACAAATAAAACCATACATCTAGCCATGTACACACCATAAACGCTTTCGTCGTATTGGCAGCTTCTCGGTCCACAATGATAACTGCAACTATGTATTAGAGCTGCTCTGTTGCTATGAGCTGCTCTCCTCTCGTCTTCAACACAATGACACAATTGCCATCAAGGCTCCTCTGGTTGAATCGGTGTGGGGATGGGTTATCAATTACTTAGCCCCTCATCTAGTCGAGAAGGATGTCATACTAGCACGTTGTCATCCATCTCATAATCTAGTTCCAATTCTTCATATACTTCTTCCCCTGCAACTTCTGGGTCATATATTTTAAGTATCTGAATTGCTTCATTAACTAGGTCCCAATTTCTTGAATTACAACCTTCACGTAGAAGTTTAGTTGCATGGCTGATGTCCCTAGGCTGCATCAAGTCATATCAAATATGAAATTAGATTATTGAGACTTCTAAATTGCATCAAGTTATATGAAATGTTAAAATAAATTATTATCATTCTATCTTCATCATTATAACCTCGTGGTGCATATTTGGAGGGATGTTTTCTAAATGGATTATGGATCAGGGGCCTAGTCTTTAGTTTGTACCACTCAATGTATTCTCGTGTCGGCTTCCCATTATACATATCTTCACCTGCCTGACAAAAACAATCTAAACGGTTCGTCCACATATCGATTTCATCGCTCAGCTCATCTCCCCAGTTGTCATACTTCTTCCCCCTTCTCTCCCACCTCTCCCACTGCAAGGGATCTGCTGGTATCCCTTGGTGACGTCCAAATTGTCAGAGCACACGATCCGGCATTTACCCCTCACAAATGTATCCACATATAAGGCATGTGCGACACAAAGTAGTCTCACGGATACAAAGCCCATAATCTCTATCCTCTGCACTTTCCTCTCTTATGTCAGGATAATCGTCGTATAGGGTCCATATGACCTATGACATAAATAAACAAATTTAATTATAAACATCACAAATTATAACAAATCGCCGTATGGGGTCCATATAACATAACAAATATATCTATACTTACATCACAAATTATAACATCACAAATTTATCTATACTTACATCACAAATTATAACATCACAAATTTATCTATACTAACATCACCTAAAATTAAATAAATTATAAATAAACAAAACAAATTATAAATATACTATACTAACATCATTTATCCGTGCATTATCAAGCTCATGTCGCCCCACCAGACCGAAGTTGTAAGTGTTATCCCATTCTCTATGAGGGGTCCACCTGAGGGATCTAGGTTGCCCTGCCCTTATTTCTTTTGGAATTAGGCGCAACAATTTGAAATGCTCGTACGCCCAACACTTAAATACATGTATAAAAAAATAAGAATCAGAACAAGAAATATCTATCAAACTTTATAAAAAGTATCAAAACACTAATATACTACAATTACCAGCAAAAGAGTGGCTAATCCATTTAAGTGTTGATGATCAACATGAACAACCTTTGACAAGGCTCGAAACAAAAATGCTAACGCACATGCACGTCATGGATACTGACCAGCTACGTCGATATCCTCAAAAGGTTGTAAGTAGATTGTAGGAACTGTACCATCTGTAGAACCCACAAATATTATGCACCTGACTAGATATAAGAGGTAGGCATGGGTATATCGTAGAAGAGTAGTGCGGGTATAGTTTTGTGGTATCTATCTAAACGTGTTCCTCAACTATGTCAGTCGGATAAAGGAATGACTATGACTAGGTGGCAGATGTCCTATCATGCGGACTATATGTTCCTTGTAGTTCTCCACTCTCCTCATGGTTACATCTACACCAGTCACTTTTAACCGAAGAATTTTTCAAGTATCTTCAAGTGTAGGCATCATTTCTCTGATGTCTACATTGAAGTGCCCCGTGTTCGTCTCAATGTGCCACCTCTTGATGATTGTAGATAATGTACCGCGGGCATGCTGATTCATCAATACTATAGTCAGAGGTTACAATCCTGATCTTCTGACCAAATCAATTTGGTCATTGTTTGTTAACGGCCATGTAGCATTTGCATTAGGCTTCTCATCAATTCTGAGGGTATTTTTTTGACGATGAAATAGAATTTGTTATTTTGGATACTTAAAAAAGGAAAAAAGTCAATTAACTAACATGATAGACAAAGAGTATACTTTAAAATATTTCTACTTACATCTCCTTCTCATATCTTATGTGATATATGTTCTCTTCGTCTAGTGAGCAATGAAAGAATCTCAGGACATCCAAGGAAGGGTGCATCTTCTGCCATGATCATTGTTCAAAAAGCCATCATACATCAAAAACCTTTGTAAATCAAAAAGAAAAAAATTATTCATTAATAAACATTTTCGTAGTAAATGACACAATAGTATGATATTTAAATGTCCTAGCAAGTATTCCTTAAGTCCCTGATGAATTTGGTACCTTTATTTAAACTTACTATATTTGAAACTTACACTCCATTCTAAAATGCATAAGCTAATTCTACTTTAAAACATGTCTAACTTGGTGTGCATTTATGCCAATTCTACTTAAAAAAACCTAACTTGATGTACATTGATATCACAAGCAAAAGAAAAAAAATCATTCAAAGATGACCAGCAAGATGCATTAGCGGCTAATGTCTACAACTTCCATATTTCATATACTCGGCAATATGGACAAAGTTCAATGACAATATAATGACATAATGGCTTGTGATGCTAATTCTACTTAAAAAAGCATGCCTAAGTTGGTGTAAATTTATGACAATTCTACTTAAAAAATGCCTAACTTAGTGTCATTGAACAATAAGGGAATGAACTCATTAAGTTGCACAAAATGCAAGGAAGGATTAGCCAATAAGGGAATGAACTCATTTTTTATCCAACTCCTATGATACCATCACACAAGCTTGAACGATATTTAGTTTCAAAACAAATATCAGAAGATGCCATCACACAAGCTTGAACAATATTTAGTTTCAAATCAAATTTTACACTTTTCTTGATAATAAAGCCCAGGTTTGTGTTGAGAGCTGATTCTCCAAATATAATTAATATTAGAAACCCTACTACATTGAGATATAGACATTGATGTTTTTCACTCCTAAAAATATAAATCGGCAAAGATTTCTGAACATTTCGAGAAAGATTCATATGATCGATTTTTATTTTTATTTTGTCTTATTGTCATTAGCATATGCTAGCTTAGGTTGTACAAAATGCAAGGATGAATTATCAAATAAGGTAATGAACTCATTATTTATCCAAAATACAGGATATCATCACACAAGCTTGAACAATATTTACTTTCAAATCAAATATCAGAAGATGCCATCACACAAGCTTGAACAAGCTGGAACAATATTTAGTTTCAAAATCTTTGTTTTTTTATCGAGCACAGGTTTTTTGAGCAGCAGCCTTTTAGGTGAATATCAACCCATAATATTTTGTTTTTTGAACAAATTGAAACAAGAATCTAATAACTACTTCAATTATCTATCGAACCCACCAAATTTCTTCAAGAAACATTAGGGGGTGAAGAAATTATTGAAAGAATGAAAGAAATTATCAAAAACCTAAATAATGCACCATTGCGATCCAAGAAATTAATCACAGATATTGGAAATCACTAATAATGGAACAAATCACATATATTGGAACAAATCACAGATCTGTTGAATTGAAAAGAGAGAACAAAGATGTTGCAATTCTACGTGCTCTGAAATTAATATTGTACGATTGGGATTTATAAATCCAACAACAACTATTTCTTACCTGAAATAATGAGGAAGAGATCGATGAAGATGGAGAACATCGCAACAACCTTCTAACTGCAGAATAGAGACCGTAATCTTGGGTTGTTTTGGATGACGACCGTAATCTTGGGTTCTTTTGGGTTAGGGTTTATACGGCTGAAAAATGAAAGTATTACGGTACTACGAGTACCAAAATACATTTTAAAAGTTTCTATAAGGTGTATTACGGTATCTGTAGTACCGTAAAAAGTTTTTGAAGAATTACGATACTAGTAGTATCGTAATATATTGCAAGAACAATACGGTACTCATAGTACCGTAAATTAAAATTACGGTGTTTTTAATACTGTAATTCTTATTACGGTACAAAGACTACCGTAAAGGGTAGTTTCATCCAAAATTTCGCGAAACTGGGAAAAAAGGGCATGGATGAGGTTTTGAAAAGTTGGGTTTTTTTTTTCCAATTTTCTAAAAATATGGGTATATTAGCGATAATTTCCCTTGATTGTATTGTTTATTATAAGGAAAAAAATTATATAAGAGGGAGGCCTTAAACAATCAAATTAAGACGCACCTCAAAAATCGTTGTTGCTCACTTTTTAAGTGGAATATTTCCTACAATGTTATAGGTTCAAATAACGCCCTTTTGTTTTTAGCCGTGTTTTAAAACCCAAAAGACAAAGCAAAACAAAAATTTTAAATCATTTGGGCACCTTTTGATTCAACTTTTTTTCAAATTCATTAAAAATTTAAATTACAATTTACTTAATTGTGGATTGAATATTTCTTATTTGTTTTGTGGGGGGATTTTGATCGCACTGCAATGATATTCTATTGGGTATTGTTCAAATTAAACTGTCCGCCTTTTTTTCTTTTTCAAATTGCAATTGGGCACTGAGAGAGAAGAGAACAATCCACGGATCACATAAACAATGGCCATTAAGGACTTCCAACCTCGACCTGATATTTTTCTCTTCATCCATGTACCAGGTTTTTCTCCTCTTACCATGCTAGACCTTCGGGCACTTCCAAGACGTTACCCTATGGTGGTCTATTGACATATTGGGCTTTTATACCGTTTTAACGAAATGGCTTGAAAATAGACCACTATTTCCTTTATCGACGAATCTTTGAATTTTATTTATTTTTTGTCAAGTTTGTCTCAGTCTGATTTTTCAAGAATCAGATCACCTTCTGCTATATATTATTTTAAGTGAACCAAGCGATTCGATGTTAGAACTATCGAACCACCACATTCGGTTGATATTTTTATGAAATCAACCGATTTGATGGTTCTAACATCAGAACGCATTCAGTTGAATTTTATAAGTGAACCAAGCGATCCGATGTTAGAACCGTCGAACTGCATTTTGTAAATGAACCAAGTGGTCCGATGTTTTTTTTTTTTTAGGTTGTTTTTAATTTTGCTTGTTTTTTGAGGTTGTACCACGCGGTCCAATGTTAGAACTATCGGACCCTATTCTGTTAAATGTTTTTATGAAAATCAAGTGATCCAATCTTAGAACCTCTAGACCACATTCTGTTGAATTTTGTAAGTAAACCATGCGATCTGATGTTATAACCATTGCACTGCATTCTGTTGAATTTTGCAAGTGAACCAAGCGGTCAGATGTTTGAAAAATCATACCAGGGCCAATCTTGACAAAAATCAAAAAAAAATTAAAAGATTTGTCGTTCTAAGTAATAATGACCAATTTTCGAGCCATTTTGTTATAACAGCATAAAAACTCGGTACGTAAATATCTTATCCACATCATTCGGTTTCCTTTAAGCCATTGTGTTCCCCTAATTTGTATTGCCTTTATACCGTTCCCCAAATTTGTAAAAGGTGTGGCCTCTATAAGGTTGCAACTTTAAACAATCCAATTAAGGTGCACCTCCAAATTTTATCCTAATATATAATTTTGGTGTAAATTTTTTCTAGGATTACTCTAATTATAAAATTCTAAACTTTAAATATGCTTAAAATCAAGTAGATCAATAAAAATATGAAAATCTTGAAAATGGATATAGATAATATGTTGCAAAATGAACTATTTCTTAAACTCACACTCTTTTTCTTTCTTTTTTTTCATATCCATTAATCTCGATGTCAAGATAATCGATTAAAAAGTTTTTCAACATTAAAACAACCTTTTCCGATGGATTGTTTAGGCACATATGTCATTCTACATTTTAAAGTTGCAATCTTATATAAACATTTTCCAATTGTAAAACACCTCCCAAATTCTTCAATGTATTGGGTTTTGCCACGTTGGGAACTTCTCTGTCGCCATTGTCGGCCCAGTTTGCCTCGGATAACCGATCTGCCCCAAATTGTCATCGAACTAGTTTGGGTAATATTTAGGGTTGTTTAGAGAGAGAGAGAGCGGTGTATTGGTTTGGGGAGAGAAAGATTTGGTTAAATAATTGGGGCTACTTCATGAGAGGGGGAGCGATGGTAGTTTTGGTAGTGGGAGTGAGAGATCTGGGCAGTATTTGGTGCTAGTTCTAGAGAGAGAGAGAGTGTGTTATTTTTAGCAGGGATGAGGGTGAACCCAACAGTGGGGGCCTGAGCACACCCGCTTTCCAAGTGAGATAGAGCAATCTTTGGGTTGGGTGAACTTAGAGAGAGAGAGAGTTTTAAACTTCATAGCCTATTTGATATGGAATAAAAAACTTTCGTTTATTTTTATCATGCTTTCAACAAAATTCTTATACCACTCTTCTTTCTGCTATGTGGATCATGAGTTTTGGAAAGAAATGGTTCCAACAAGCAACAAGATTCAATAATTTGAGGATCATCATTCAATAGTGAATATATCTTTGTTTTTTTTTTTCAATAATCAAATATTAGCATGCATAGTTTCCTTCACAAAATCCTACATTCCCAATTTATAAAATAGCATTCATATTTACACAGTAACCCAAATGGCCCACCACACTTTCATTCATGATGGACCATGCCCGTTTTAACACTTTTAATCTACATAAGCTATCCCAGGATTCATACTTTCAGCAATCATTGGAAAACCAACCATCCATACGAACCAACTTAGTGGATCCACAATCATTTACAAATGTAATTAGCACACTCACATACTGATACAACTCAAATTAAAAAGGATGGTATTTGATAAAACAAATTAAAAGCGTCCGTTTGCTCTCCTCATTCTTTCAACAAAATTCTCATACCATTCTTCTTCCCTGTGATATTGATATACAATTTTGTGTATCTCCATAAGTAAATTTGGAAATCGGCTTGCAAAATAGCCATAAAATCCACTAGGCAATGGCCCAAGAAGTTTCTGCAATAAGCAATTCAATAGGGGCTTACAGGTGTTCGGAAGAACATTAAAGTGAAGTGTGCAAAAACAGTGGCTTAGATTGTTCCAATTGTCCAATATGTTTCAAAAAACATAAAGACTTAGTAGTTTAAAATATTATATTACGAACCTGAATGTTTATCGGAAGCTGATTGTAGTGGATTGAATAGTTTCGAATGACTCTAATAAGATCGCAAATGCTGTGAAAGTTGTACCTTCTAGGACCACTTTTTACATTTGAAATGAATGCGGCACCCAGTTTTTTATCCCATCTTTTATGGCGAGCTGTAAGATGAATTTCCTCTATTGCAACTACAAGATTGGACTTCTCGTGTGCCGACTCTATCCTATCACTGGTTTCTTTAAGGAACTGAAGACGCCATTCATCCGTCCAAAAGAGGGGGTGAAGCAATACCTCCTGTGCCGTTGGTCTTGACATAACAATCATGAAAGTACAATGAAATTCAAATTCAATACAAGAATAAAATGCAAACTTTCTTTACTACATAAAGAGAATAGAAACTTCACCTCATTGTTAGATCATGGGCTAACATGCGAGACAAAAGGTCATCAGCCTCCGGTATACAATCAACCAAACGTAGATCAATCTTCCCATTGCTGATATTGAGATCCCTCTCTAATGGTTCACCAAATGGATGTCGACCTTTGGTCATGCAAAAGTAGAGGATGCAGCCTAAACTAAAAATGTCTATAGCCTTGGTTTGTCGTCCATAGAGAAGCTGCTCTGGAGCTTGCCAACCAGAACTGCCACAACCTTAAAAATCAAGAAAGAAAATTGAGTAATCCATATAAAATGGTTCTCAAAAGCAATGGAAGTTTCATAGTTAAGCTGCTTCCAAAAAACCATCAATGCTATGTCAATTTACATAGAAAATTCACTATCAGAATGACAAACATGCTGCTGCTGAGGAAACAGCAGCAGTCATGTTCATTCTTATGATGTAAAGGACCAATTAAACATGTCTAATCTCAATTTTCCATAAAATTCTTAAATCTCATACCAATGTTTAACAAAGTATTTATCAAAAATAATCAATGAAGTTACTGGAAATTATCAGATAATCAAAAAAAAAAATTCAGCAGCGTGTAAACCTTTTTGATACCGATTTCTTAGCAGCGTCTGAGACAAAAACAGAAAGTTTTCATTGATGAAATCTTCCTCAAACTAATTGATTAATCCTTAGAAATTACTAATCAAACAGTGTATAAAACATACATGGATCAATCAAGATTCAAATCACTATGAATGTATTGATCAAATTTGAAGTAACACTGTTGTAAGTTTCTGCTGCATAATCAGAAGAGAAAATTCCACATTTTAATGTGATCATCATCTTGTCATTTGTTCTTAGTTAATCACAATGATTTCCTCCAATATTATATTTGATTTGGAAATAATTTCCAGCAATAAAATTATAAAGGAACTACGATTAGTTCATAAACAAAGTGCTGGTTTTCTGCTGCAAAAACCAGAAGCAGAAGGACGGTAGAATAGATTTCATGATAATGTGATCAACAAAGCAATGTGACCTTGAAGCTAATTGTTCTTGATTGATATTAGATCATTTTAAGATCAAAATCCGAATGGCTCATAGAATAATTATGACTTATTTCTCATGAAATTTGATCATTCAATAACGACAGATTAGTGCAATCTAGACTTATAAGAATTCATTGTTAAATTTTAGCAATATTCTCTTCATTTTAGATTTTTGATCATCAAGAAGAGATTTCAAGATTCATTTGCAGAGAAGTCGAAAGAAAGATATCAAATTACCTTCTTTGATCTGTGATCCAACTACTGTGAAAAAAAACTTGATCATTTGAGATTTTACATATTTGATCTCCATCATTCCTCAATTTCCTTCAATGGATGAGAGACTTTAAGAATCGTGGCTGATCTTTGGAGCGGTAGATCAGAGAGAGGATCCAAGAATGTGGCACTTCTAGGGAAAAAAATAAGACTCAAAGTCTTCGAGAGAGAAACAAACAAAATGGGACATGGCACCTTTATGCAAAATATGATCTCTCCTTAAATCTGGAGAGAGAAAGAAATACTCTCGACTCTAAGATGAGATCTTCTCAATTTTAGAGAGAGAAACTGATCTCTTTACTCTAGAGAGAAGCAGAGAACTCTTAGTTCTCGAGAGAGAGTGATCTCTTAATTCTAGAGGGAGAGAGGGAGAGCTCAAGTCATTGTCAAAGCTTTTTCCCAACTAATTTGGAGTCTGCTACAAAAATCCTGATCAGCCATTCTACTCTATGAAGGGTCATACCTTCAGTGAGACCACAGTCCCCATATCTTTTCTCACTACATCTAACCATGTCCTTTGGGCCTACCCCTTGCCCTTTTTTAGGCTTCCACTTGAGCTAACTTGCACCTCCTAACAGGTGCTATATTGGACCTATGCCACCCATGGCCATCCCACCTAAGTCTACTCACTCTCAACTTATCGTCTATTGATGGCACACCTAAATTTTTCCGAATGTATTCATTTTGAATTTTATCCCTTCTTGTCTTGCCACTCATCCATCTTGATATCCTCATCTATGTTATCCTCATTCAATAGGTATATTGTTTTTTACTGCTCAACATTCTGCCTCATAGAGCAAAACCGGTCTCACAGCTGGCCTATAGAACTTGCCTTTCAACTTCATTAATATGAGGCGATCACATAAAATTCCGATTGCACATCTCGACTTCACCCACCCAACTCTAATTCTATGTGCGACATCTTCCCCAATCTCTCTATTTTCTTGGATTATCAACTCGAGATATCAAAAGTGCGTTCTTTTTGGTATTTTCCTGGCCGTCAATATTAACTACTTCCTCATCTCTACTCCCATTATCGCTAAACTTGCATTCCATATACTCTATCTTAATCCGGCTAATTTTAAAACCTTTAGATTCTAGAGCATCCCTCCAAAGTTCTAACTTTGTGTTGACGTCGTTTAGTGTCTCATCGATCAAAACTATGCATCTGCGAACAACATGCACCACGGTACCTCATCTTGTAGGTGCCTAGTTTGGTCATCTATAACTAAGACAAAAAGGTATGGCTTAAGGCTGACCGTTGATATAGACTTATTGTCACTGAAAACGAATTCATCTCTCCACTAGTTGTCCGTACACTAATTAGCACTCCATTGTACATATCTTTCACCAAGTCGATATAGTATTTGGAGACTCCTTTCTTTTCCAACACCCATCAAATAAATCTCGCGATACTTTATATAAGCTTTCTCTAGATAAATAAAAATCATAAGGAGGTCTTTTCCCTTCACCCTAAACTTCTCAATCAGTTGCCTAGGTAGGAAAATACCTTAGTTGTTGACCTCCTTGGCATAAAACCGAATTGGTTTTTGATTCACTCGTTTCATGTCTTAGTCGTTGTCCCAGAGCTTCATAGTGTGGCTCATAAGTTTGATCCTTCAATAGTTTGCACAATTTTGTATGTTTCCTTTGTTCTTATAAATAGGAACTACAATATTTTTCCTCCATTCGTCTGACATTTATTTTGCTCTCAACACCCTGTTGAACAACTTGGTCAGCCAGTCAATGCAATCTCCCCAATGCACTTCCACACTTTATTGGGATACCATCTAGTCCTAAAGCCTTTCTTATCTTCATCTTTTTAAAAACTTCTTTCACCTGCAATATCTTAATCCTACGAATGTATCTTTGACCTCCGCCCTCATTTATACCAACGGTTCCTTCTACCGCTATGTTTTTATTGTGTTCAACATTTAATAATTTTTAAAAACAAATTCTCCACCTTTTGTTGACATCATCATCCTTCACAAAGACCTTTGGATCATCACTCTTAATGCGTTTAATATGGTCTAGGTCCCTATTCTTTTTCTCTATCATTTTTGCTAAATTGCAGACATCTTTTTCACCTTTTCTTATTTTCAATTTGCTGTATAAATTATCATATGCCTTAAGTTTAACCTTGCTTACTATTTGTTTGGCATTTTTCTTAGCATTTTTATATTCTTCTAAGTTTTTATCATTTATATTACACTACCAAGTTTTACAACATCATCGTTTTCTCTAATAGCCTTCTAAGCCTCATCACTCCACCAGCAACATTCCTTATCGAAATTTCTTTTCCATCTAGATTCTTCTAAAACTTCTTTTACCAGTATCTTAATACAGTCATCCATCTCATTCCATATAATTGACCTCATGTTCATAATTTTATTTTCCTTATTTAACTAATTTATCCCTAAATAAATCTATTTTCTCAATTTTTAAATTCCACCATCTAGTTCTTTGACACCTATTAATTTCACTTTGCATGTCTTCATGTCGAAGAAGAGCACAAGTGTTTTCTAAAATTTGATCCAAATTACAATCTAAATCGACAAAATAAAATTGTGAACATGAAATTTTCTGATCCTGCTGACACTGTCACAATTTCAGCAGCATTTCGATTTAATTTGATGATTATCTGATCTGCTTTTTACAGTTTAATCTCAATCATAATTGTATCTAATGATCCTCTGACAATTAAAATTAAATATCATAATTTTAATGACCAAATATGATCCAAAAATCTAACATGGTTTTATCATTTTTGCAGGCTGATTTTCTGATGCAAAATCAGCAGAAAAATAATTTCATTTTTTTATTTTTAAAATGCAAATTTTTTATCAAATTTCCTTTTTATATCTTTTGGAGATAGTTTACTATGACCTTGAGAAATTTATCTTGCAATTGATGATGACTGTAAATGGATTTAGATCCAAACTAAGTTGCTGTTTATGCAGCAGTGAGAAAAACCAGTAAGAAACTGGTTTTGCAATTTTTCACAATATATTTCATTCGATTTTTCACCAAACGTTTTTGTTCTAAATATGATAAAAATATCATCAACTGATCACTTAATGATGGTGAATTAATTTGATCAAACAAAACAAATGAATTACTTGAGTTTTGGATCACAAGTTAACTAGATCACAAACAGTTTACTGTATGCCATGTAGTTCAACAAATTTAAAGGTAGAAAGGGCATGGCTCCCTCCCATGGTCACCCACGCCTCGCTCCTCCACCCCTTTACCAGAACCATGTGCACCTTCTCAAACCCTCTGCTCCTTCCCTTCCAAAACTAATTGAATCCCCCACCCAAGCACATCTGCCGCCTCAACCATCTTCTCTCCCTTACCCTTGTCATAGACTACCTTACTCGAACCTAATTTTCCTAGAGGGCCAGCACTTTGCAGCACTTGGGAAGAAATTACAGTCATCCCTGATTGGACATTTCCATCACCAAAGAGACGATATCAGAGGCATAGAAAAATGGGGCCAAGGTTTGGGATGAAACAGACCTAGTTTGTTACAAACTTTCAAGTGGTGAAGTCCTCGTTTCCTTTCAGTCTGAAGGCAGCGCGAGCCTTGCAATGGAGCAACCCCCAGTTCAGAGGAGCTTCCATGTCCTTGATCTGCTGGAGACAGGACTTGGGAGCCCCCAGCAAGCACATATTCTGGATTCGAGCATCCCACATTCCCCTTCAAGCACGGCACACCATCACCTTCAAAGTAATCGGAGAGGCATGTGGAAGATTCATATCCCCATGCACTGGAAATCGTCGGAGTTTCTTCCTTTGGGCACTATCCAATTGCTAATTGAAGCCCTAGAACTAAAGCTGATCCTCTCCAAGTTCTGGCTAGATTTAGAAGGACAGTTCTTCTCTATCCACTAGGCCTGGTCTGCGGCCTCTCCCCACTCCAACCTCCATGCTCAAGATCATGATTGGCACCATACCAGGGAGTCAAAAAGGGGAGCACTATGGGTGGACTACGGTTCAACGTAAACACCAAGAAGGGACCATCTTAATCGTCAGTCTTTCCATTGAAGGGCCACCCAAGCCTTCCACGCCCTTAATCCTACAGCTATGGTTCATCCCCAAGCACCCAGGACCCCTAATCCACCTGCCCTTTTGCCTCTCCAAGATAGGGTTGAGATGAGCCCCTCTGCAGCCGCTCCCCATGACTCCTCGTCCCACCCCTCTTCTCTCTCAACGTGACAGATATTATGTACTCCAGCCATGTGGTGGCATCTAGTATGCATCTTCACGTGGTATCCTCCTCATTCAGAATTCAAACTCGCAGCCTTGAGATGGACGGCAGGCCCCCTAATCCCCCCCACTGTGGTAGATACCCTGGCGATTGATGGTCCTCCACTTCTCCTCATGATGCGCCACCAAAACCGTCATCCAGTGTGCTGCCTCCCCTTCGTTTGGTACCCTCATCGCCAGATACAGTCAACCACGGTCTTCAACACCTGTCCCTCCTTGCTAGCTTCCCCACTCCTCTCTCAACCCCTCGAATCGGTCTCTCTCATCACCAACTTGCATCTTCCCCCTCAACCGTTGGATCCTCTTTCTCTTCTCTACCCAATGAACCCATCATCGTCAACCCTCCCTAGGGGATCATGACTTGTCCCCTCCAGCAGGTTCCCACCCATACCCGCTGCCCAGTATCCTAAGCAGACCCCCACCTGTTGCTCCATGCACGTCCCCTGCCATCTCCTTTTCCTCCCCCTCCCTCTCTTGACCTCCCGCCCCCTCTTTATGGCTACTTGTTACATCCCAAGTTCTATTACATTCTTGAGATGTCACAATTTATTTTTAAACTATAGAACAAATTCAGAATTTATACTATATATATATTGCATCAAAACTTATTTTTCGATTCCTTAAAATTTTCAAATTTGTACAAAATCTACTCACAACTTATATTAACATGAATTTTGATAGGATAAAAGTTACAAAGGTGAACTTAAACAAAAGTTACAAAGGTGAATTTAACCATGACTATAAACTTCTTCCAATTACTCCAGCTGTACATGCGAACAATAAAGCTGCAATTATTCTGAAAAGAATCTACAATAGTTTGATGAGTTTGGCTATTCAGTAAGTGACCATCATGATCATTAAGAATCATGGTTGGAAAATGTAGCTATTTTCTAAATTAGTGCATATTGAAACAAATGGAGAACTCTTCAAATTCTTAAACAGAAATATACAGTTTTAATATAATTCAAAACATATCGAACAATATGAGGAAAAGCAGAAATATACAGTTTATCATAATTCAAAAGATTTCACAAATACCCCACTGGCGTCCCCCACCAGCATCCTGGATGGGTCACCTTAATCCCTACTGACGTACTGGATAGGTCCACTTATATCTCACCGGCGTACCGGATGAGTCCACTCAATCCTTACCGACGTACCGGATAGGTCCACTTAATTCCTACCGACGTCCCGGATAGGTCCACTTAATCCCTACCGGCATCCCGGATAGGTCCACTTATACTTCACCGGCGCACCAGATAAGTCCATTTGTATACTTAAAGTATCTCTGAAACTCTTAAATATCAGGAAACAACAATATCATATATTCAAAATATCCTTGAAATCAAAAAACGGCTTCACATGAAAGCACTTTCACTGATATTTCTATAAATAACCAGTCAAACAGTTTCTTAAAAATAGTTTAGAAAGGTAGCAGTTATGAGAGTCATTTTTAAAAATTGAAATCTTATACAATAGACAATTTATAGACAGTAGAAGAATCTTATGGAAATTCAGAGTTGAATACTAAATTTTCAACTATCTAAAATCCTTAATAATAGACGGAAATATTACTATTAAATACCGAAATACCAGTTTTCAAATAACCCTTTTCATTTACAGTATCTAAAATTCATAAAAATAGACAGAAATATCCCAATTTTATTAAAAGCAGAAATTACCTGTTTTCAAATAACTATTTCACAGGAAGATGAGGTCACTTACACATAAAACTTATAATGTCTAAAATTCATAATGATAGACGGTCACTTACATATACGTCACTCTGAGATGGATGTGTTGTTACTGCTGTCAGAGTAATATTGGGATCAATGGCATTCAGCTACATGTATGGGATGAGAGACCAAATGAGTTTATATAGAGAAAGGCAGTATAAAAATATGTTCATATAGTAAGAAAAAGAGAAATATTCTATGCTTATGAAAGAGAGAGAATGGAATTTGTTGAAGAGAGAAAATAATGAACATATTTTACTATCATACTAAATTGTTATAAATTTAGATATTGTAAGTCTTATATGGAAGTGAGAAAATCGTTTAAGAGAGAGAGAAGAGAAGCTTACATTTGGGAGGAGAGAGAAGACCCATTTATGATGAATTAATTATGGGTCGGTATTTATAAGTAAGAGAGTCAATCTTCATTTGACACGTAAGAGAGTCAATCTTCATTTGACACGTGTCAAACATGTGTCCTTTTTCCTCATAATGACACATCACCACCCTATCATACCACCTCACGACAATTATCACTTTATAATGAGACATTATCACCTCATAATGACACATCACTTTTGTATTTAATTATCTTAATTTAACTAAAATAAATCGTGAACAGGAAACTTTAGAGTGGTCCCATGGTGCTTTCATATTATAATGAACTATCACTATTTAGGTGTTTTATATTATTTTTATTTATTTATTTATTGTTTTATTATTATTATTTTATTTTTATTTTTTTTATTTAGTTCCAAAAAATTTTAAGGTCATTACACTACTACTCTACCTCCCCAACCTCTGCCTCTCCCCTTCCACTTCCCTCATCCAGATTCTCCCCTGACCACCTAACTGATGCCTCCCCCCCATCAACCCCTCCCCTCGGACAGGTGACCCCTCATCCTTCCCGCCTTATCAGAATATCCCACAGCCATGCTACACCGTCGACTTGGCCCATGGCCCCAAACCTTGCATCTAGCCCGTATCTTCCCTGCACACCCTCTCACCCACGCACCTCTTTTCTCTCCCCATCCCACCTTTTTCTTCCCCACCCTCTGGTTTCCAGGGCAGTGGCCTCCTCCAATCCTTCCATTTCCCCAACCCCATCTTCCTTCAAACTTCCTTTACCCTAGCACCTTTCCTTACCCGACCTTCCTTACCCTCTTAACCCTGCCCTTCTCTCCCCACCCTCTCCACCTTATCATTCTCCCATTCATCATCCCTCACTAACCTCAATTTTTTCAAAACAAGTCCCCCCTGCCCCTTTAGCTAAGATTCCAGTTCCTCAACCCCAGCAACGCCATTCTCGCTCTGCTGCCCCCTCACCAAACACCTTCACACAACCTCCCCTTCCCCTCCAACCCAGCCTTTCTTCTCATTCGCTAGTTCCCGCTCAACTTTACCTTGACCCTCCCTCCTGTGTTACAACACCTCGGCTTCTCCTGCCAGCTCTTCCGTTAGTTCCCCCTCCACCTCTTCGCCTTTGATGGACTCCAGCCTTTTCAAAGGAGTGGACCATGCTCAGGGAGACATCCATCAAGTTTCAAGGTAATGGGTTTCCAGTATGACAGACAGAAGGACATTATCGCCCTCCTCAAGGTGGATGCACAGACCAGATTCAAAGTGGCAAAGGCAAGAGGGGAATCTCCTCGCCTTCGGTGTTCATTACAGCCAGGCACACATGGACACGTTTTTCCATGAAGATACTCACTTGGAATACTGGGTCTGGGAGACCATGACAAACACAAGGTTGTTCGATCCTTTTTCCAAAAACATCTACCTTCTACTCTTGCCGTAATCAAAATAAAGCAACCTGCTTCTACTCTTCATCTAATTCGTCAGGTCTAAGGCTCCAAACCATATCAATGAGAAAACCTAGATCCCACAAAGCTTCTGGAGGCATCTAGGTGGTCTGGGATCCTTCCCTCCACGCCTTCTCCTCTGATAAAAATTTGACACAAACTCAATAATAGAACTCAATTTGCTTGCAAATTACAACACTTATGGCATTTATTGCCTCAATAACAGCCACATCAAAGAAATTACAGCCATCAAATAATTTCCACACACTCATTACATTAAGCGTATAACTGAATTTGGGTCCTTTGTCAAAAACAATACAAGACTACTCAAGGAGATCAAGTATACAATACTTAAACCTAGTGCTCTTGAAAATTCAGCACTTCTTTGGAAAATTCAGCACTATGAAAAATACATAGCAAAATTATACATCAATTTCCAACATAAGACTCATCAAATCATGATCCCCATGTTACAAACATATGAATGCTTCACTAATCTAAACAACATGATCATATGAAGCCTTCGATAGCTCTTGGTGCCCAGTTTACGTCGATGGGACTTGGTTATTTGCCATAATGTGACGTGATGGCAAATCTCATAATAAAGGCCAAATTCACGCTATCAAAGTAATGGGAAGCCAAACATCTATGGTTCTTCACTTTTATGGATGAAAGAACTTTCAAAATCAGAGATCAAACTCTTAGTGGAAATCCGTGGAAGAAATGTAGGCTTATCTCACAAGATCAAGTTCAAAATGCATAGGCACACCATGAGGAAAAAATGGACATAGTTTTCCCTTGAAAATTCTCCAAATTGCTCCATCAATTATGTGATAATAGACTGATTTACATCTCAAAATCTCAGAAAATTTCAGTCAATTATTCTCTTGGAAAATAGCTCAATCAAATGTGGATCATACCCTTAAACACAAGGATCAATCTAAGTTCAAGAACTCATGGAGTATGGAGCTATGAGATGGGGATACCTTGTTGTAAATGGGATTTTACATCAATGATAAACTCCAAAATCAATGGAGAAAGGTGAAGATCTTACTCAATTAGAGAGCCTCATGGTTGCTTGATCATCCTCTAGTTTCATGGAGCTTGAATTGAGCTTTAATGGAGATCAATTCTATTATTCTCTCACTAGGTTATCTTCACCTCACAAATGAGAAAGAGTGGGGCATGGCACTTTAGAAAGAGAAAAATGGGAGTAGTATGTTGAAAGTGGGAGGATGAGGGGGTATTTATAGGCTCAAGTGTAGATATACTTCTAGCTAGGTAAATCCTAGCCATTCATGTCAACAATCTATGCCTACAAAGATAGGCTTGATCCTAGCCTTCCATTCACCATCATGCCATCATGATGTGTGGTTCGGATTGAAACACCTTTATTCTCTATTTATTCCAAAATTTACTCCAAATTTTCCTTTTATATAAATGCCTATGCTCTTTTCAAATGTCAAGTTCGAAATAAGTTTAGGGGCATATCCTTGATGTAATTAGGCACATTTTCCAGCAAAAATACAAAACTAAAATCTTCCCTCTATTTTGAAAGAGCACGTGTAGCCAACATATGGTGCAACATGTGTGAGTTAGTTAAGTACAAATTTACAATTGTCCTCAGGATTTCAACTGAAATATCAAACTTGATACCACTTCTAGAAGGGCTCATACATGTGCACAAAACTCAATTTTCACACAAAAACATGTTCCTAAATTCCAAAAATCAATCTCATAATAAAACACACCCCTTAATGTAACAAATGTCAAACTGACAAGTGGGTCCATGGGGGCTGATGTCACCCCCACGTAACCTCCACATGGGTCTGACGTGGACGCCCCCATGACCCACGTAGACACCCATTAGCCATTTCGGTATCCCATGCTAGTCCCCAAGGTATGCCCAAACAATTCCAAAAAATACATTTTCTTACTCAAAAAAATCAAGAAAAATCTCCAAAAATTCCCAAAGGGCCTATTTGATAATTGGAAGGTAAATGTCCCATGGAAATTAGAAGTTCTTCTTTACTGAGAAGAAAGAAGTTATTTAAGGAAGTTCTAAGTGTATATATTTGATAACCTGCTGAAATGTTAACGAAGTTCTAGGTACATGTGTTTGACAACCAATTGGAATAGAAAGTCATGTTTATTGAAGTATTATTTTTACACTAAACATAAAACAATATATAATATATATTGTATTGTAAATATCTATTGCATACATAAACTATTATATAACACAATATATTATATTTTATATTATAATGTAAAATATAGTCCACCTGAACCTGGCCAATCCAAGCTGAATTTTGATAGTTAATCCATCGGCGACCCGTGGCTAGCAAGTATAGGGGGCATCATCAGAGAAACTGACAGCTCCATGCTTTTTTATTTCTCTAAATCTATCTGCCATGCTGACTCCACCACTGCGGAGGCTCTTGTGCTCCTTGAAAGGTCATAGGAACTTCAATCCTAATTGTACATTTTCGGCTATCGAGAGCAACTCTAAAAACGGTAATGCCTGGTCATCACGTTCCTCCGCCACGTTTTTGACAAAATCTTCCATATCTCCAGGGCAATGCATGTCTTATGGAGATAGACTTGGAGTGAGGCAAATTCGATAGCCAACACCCTCGCTGAAGTCAACTCAAGACGACTCTCATGGAACCTTTTTGGCACCTTTTTGAGCATTTGGTTCCTCACTTTTTGGTATCATTTATCTACAATATAGTTAGTTTGTTGGATGTATAGCATTTTTTGAGATATCACTCATCTGTGGGGTTTTGTATAGAGCACCTAGGCTGTGAGCTCCTCTGCCAAGTTTTTGATGAAATCTTCCATATGTGTAGGGCTACGCACGTTTTGTGGAGATAGACTTGGTGTGAGGCAAATTCAATAGCCAACACTCTCGCTTAAGTAGGAGCAACTCAATATGACTCTCATGGAACCTTTTTGACTCCTTTTTGAGCTTTCGGTTCCTCATGTTTTACATCATTTATCTACAATACAGTAAGTTTGTTGGATGTGTAACATTTTTTGAGATGCCACCCGTCCGCAAGGTTTCGTATAGAGCACCTAGGCTGTGGGCTGCCTATTTTTTGCACTTTATACACTCTCACTTAATCTAAACAACAAGAGTTTAAAAAAAAAACAGTTTAGTGTATTGTATGAGTTGTTTGTGATCCATTTGGGTGAAAATATCATGATCAAACTTTGTGTTTTGCTATCATGCAATCTTTCTTGGATTATTTTATAATCATGTTATTGAATATTTCATGAAAGCTTCATAACTAATAACTGCTGAATAAGGGAGTCAGAACAGGCCATATTTGGGCCAATTTTCTTTAACTTTTGGTCCAAGAGAGCCGGAACCATGGCCACCAAGTCCCCCTTGAATGCAGACTGAGAAGCCATAAATTTGATAGGACTAACTACATTACTTTGGAAAGGAAGTGTCCTATGTGCTATGAGGAAAAGGTGGCCTCAGTCATTGTTCACCACCACCACTGCAAAGATCCGTTGCATCTCAGCCTACAAGGGATGCATATACATCGCAGCTCACAAGGGAGCAAAGAAATGCGAGCGAAGTCATCTCATGTTGGCTACAGTGCAAGCCTCCTATGTTATGGAGTTCGACACTATTTCCCTTGCCAAAGATGTTCATGAGAGGGTTGAGGAGTTTGCTACTCCATTCCTTACTAAGAAAGACCCTAGCCATAAAAAGATTCATGGATTTCAAGATGAAGGCACACCCATATCCACCCATCCGCTACAATTCCAAGCCCTTGCTTATGGGATTGAGGAGGCCGGTGTGCATCTCCAGACACGTCATTTGCCACTTGATCAACTTCCTACCATCGTTGGGAGAGTTTGAGGTCCTCTATTACAGCGAGAGACTCCTCCGTCCACCTAGAAGAGCTCATAGTCCCCCTGAAAGCTGAAGAGGAGAGGAGGCATGTTAAGCATCACAATACTCAACAACATAATGTATATGTTGCTCACTCAAAGCCGTCTAAGCCTAATAAGAACAAGGGTAAGGAAAAGAAAGGGAAAATAATAGTTACCAAAATTCAGAGAGGCAAACTAAGGGCACAGATAAGAAGGAGAATTTCCATAAGACCTAACAAAGGCTACGGTAAAAGGATCAAAAAATCTGAAGTGCTCCAATTGTAACAAGATGGGCCACATAGCTAGATTTTGTATGTCCAAGCCTCAAACCGATGGGGTTAATGGGAATTCAAATGGTGAGAAAAACGAGTATTCAGGTATGGTGTACAAAACTCTCATGGTCGGTCCAAGAGGACCTTGTGGTCTTTTAATTCAGGCTCAAATCACTCACACCATAGAGGGCTATTGATCGTTTAGTGAGATTAAGACCGGATAGAAATATTTCTTTATGGGGACTAACCAGAGGACCATACCATGATCTCAAAGCAAACCCTCTATGCTCTTCAAATAAGGAAAAGCTTGTTCTTAGTCTCCATATTGGCCTTAACTGGATGTTCTACAACTTTTGTGGGCAATATTATTGAAATTAAGGATGGGGTGGACTGCCAAACCATTATGAGCAAAACACTTATAAATGAGCTCTACATCATCCAAGGAGTAAACACTCCACTTGCTTGTGCCTTGTAATTAAAAAGGAAATCTTATGCTATGGCACAAGAGGCACATTATCTTTAATAGGACTCCCACTAGAGCGGCCTCATGTCGTTCCTAAACTTAGTCACTTGAAAATATGGGGTTGTAGTGCTCATGTTTTGATCCCACCTCAAAATGGAACCAAGTCAGATCCTAAAACAATCAAGCTTGTCTTCATAGGTTATTGTCCACATGGTCAAGGTTTTCGATTCTTCGATACAAACAATTATTCCAAGAAGAGCAAAGAAGATAAAAGAAGACCTACACAAATGATGATGATCTTAACTATGAGCCTTGTACACATGAGGAAGCAATAAAGAGCCCCCAAAATAATAAACAATGGTTAGAACCCACTAATGAAGAGACAAGCTCTAATAGAAATGATCAAATTTCTTTAGAAATTCAAGATCAAAATGTGTGGAAATGCTGCAAATCTGCCGTTGTTTTTCAGCAGCAGAAAACATATTAGAAAATCAAGAATGATGATGATTTGAATCTAATGCAGATCAAGAGTTAGTTGGTTCAAAATTTTAATTTTATTTTTCTCAATTTTATTTTTAGAGATGTGGGTAGACTTTTTTTTTTTTTTGGGTTAATTGTTAGAAATAGGATTAGTCTGTGTTCTTCGGCTTAGTTTGATAAGCCTGTTTTTTATGAGTCTATTTTTTGTTATGCGTTGTTTTAGGAAGGCTTATTGGTAAGAGGCTATTTACCATTTAGAATGAGAGTTGAAGGAAGCTAATCTCTTATCCATGGCTAGGGATGTGAGATAATAGAAAATATTTTGAAAAGGTAGTTATCTTTTAGTTATAGTAAGGAAAGGCCCACTTTTTGAAAAGTGCTGTGGATAGGAGTTGCAATAGTTGTGGAATAGGTAAATAGTCTTTTAGTAGTTATCTTTAGGTTTCTAAAAGCAAACTCCGTCAAAAGGGGTCAAGTCAATTGCAATGAGGTGGTTTTGGTTTTTTGAATGAAATAAAGTTTTAACTTAAAGAGAGGAAGAGCTTTGTCTCTTTGTTTTCTTTTTTGATGATATGTGCAGTCTCGGATCCCCACATTTGTGCTTTCTTCTTGTGGCTTTTTTCTCAGTTTTTGTTTCTATCTCTAAAATGCCATTGTATTTGCTGGTTGTTGGCTGCTGGTAAATTTCTAACTGCGTCAGATGGTATCAGAGCATCAATTCTTGTGGGATCATGGTGTTTATCAATAAGACATCATGGCTTGTAGATGTGGTCGATGGCCGGGTACCAAGAATGAGCAGCTCCAACAAGACCGAGACCTCCGAGATATAATAAGTAAAATAGTCTTTTAGTAGTTATATTTAGGTTTTGAAAACAAACTCCTCTAAAAGGTAGCACATCAATTGTAATAAGGTGGTTTTGGTTTTCTGAATGAAATAAAGTTTTAACTTAGAGAGAGGAAGAGGTTCATCTCTTTGTTTTCTTTTTTATGGTAAAGAGTAAATTAAATTGATAATTAAATAAACATGCAATTTGTCTTTGGATAGTGACAACATTTGGGTGATGACACAAATTTAGAGGTTTTTAGGAAAAATATTGTATAGTTTTTTTTTGCAAATCATGTTATATCTATGTTAAAAAATGCATCCCTACCTGTAGCTTGCAAACCAAAAGATGACCCTTCTATAGGAAGACATCTACTTAACCCCATGTCAGAGACTTTTGCATGTAAGGAATCATCTTCACTGCAGATCAAAACATTTTGAGGTTTCAGATCACGATGTACAATACCGAGTCGATGCAAATGTGCAACCCCAGATACTATTTCCCTACATAAAACAATTCAAATGAAAGAGTCATTAACATCAAAAACACTTTGGATGACAGAAAGAACAACGTAAAAAGATGTGGCTATGAGGAATTCAAGTCCATAAAATAAAAAAAAATTCTTGTTTTTTTCATTAATGAATATGAGTTCCACATACAAGTGCCACAAAACACTGATGTAAACGGAAATTAAAAACGTAAATACAACTAGGACCGTTCCTTTACTGCCAAAATAAATAAATACAATCCAGCAATAAAAAAAACAATCTTCCACTAACAATTTAAGTACAAGTGTTCTTGAAAAATCATAGTAAATATTGAAATATGATAGAAAAAATAAGCGTAAACAGCCAGGAAGACTTACTCAATTGTGCTAGGGTTACCTCCACAAGACTTGGTACACTCCACACTTGATTTCCTGACTGATGACACACTTTTGATTCTATTGGTCTTGCAGGAATTTCAAAGCCGGCAAGCTCATCTAGACAATACCTCTTAATCTAGGGTTTTAGAGAGCATTCAAGCCCAACTAGGGTACATATAAACCCTTTTAAAACATCTAGGTCATGCCCTAAAAGCACATCCCTTTTTTAAGGCTAGGCGTGCCTCTATCTCTCTTCAAACCCTAACTAGGGTTTTATTTGTTTTTATATGGCATGCCACCCACTATTAATTCTCATATAGGTGGCATGCTTCTATAAAGAGAGAGAAGTCAGACCTTTACAATGTGGAACAGAGAGAGAGAAATAGGAGAGAAAGAGAGGCTAGAGAATCGTAGAGAATGAGAAAAGGTTCACCGCCTTATATATGCATCAAGACCCCCCAAGGTATGCCTATCCAATGACTCACCTTGACCAATAAAGACTAAGAAAATCTGTGAGGTGAGAGAGAAAAAAAATCTTAGATATCCAACCTATAAATCAGCCATCATTATTTAGGGAGGCATATTAGGAACATTATTCCCTTAATATTTGACCCATATCCACTTCTATTCTAATTAGGATTCAATTAATTTTAAAAACCTTTTAGAGCTTCCTTTCATTAATTAACTTAAAACATCTTCAATTAAAATATAACAAAACATAAGAGAGAAGGGGGTGTGCCATCCCATGTGGGACATGTGGGCCCCATAGGCCCCATGCCCCACCCATGGAGTGTGGCACATGTGTGGAGCTGGATCCAAGGCCCACATGCCCTTCCTCATAAGAAAAATATCAAAAATACCTTTTTTGAGGAAATTTAAAGTATAAGATGATTTTAAAAATTTTAAAATGCACAAAAAATATTTTTAATACTAAAAAATAAACTATCTAGAAGTCGATTAGTACCAATGGGTCAAAATAAGTGCGTAAAACTCCACCCAACCCAACGACCATGATCTACAATTGTCTTCTCAAACCAACCCAATGAAACCTATGACCTACAGTCTCATGCAGGGGTCCATGATTGGCTCATCAAAACCAATAAACAAACAATTGAACCAAAATCCGGAAATATGGATTACAGTTTCCCTTAAGAGCAAGTCAAAGCACATGTCACTATAGTGTAAGGACCCTCTCCCTTTTTAGAGCTGCCTCCTAGTAATGCAACTTTATATGTACATAGTGTATAAGACGTTTGTTGAGCATTTAGCCCTTGCTCTCAAAGGCCTACATCTACATACAGGAGACCATATAGCTCTTCAGGCCTGTAAACCATCTCTGGGCATCTCTCCAACCTCAACAAGAGATGACATGACAAACCCTTTTTGGTAGTGCTACATGCCCAAGGGTAAGGGTTTTAGACATGACCAAGGTTATAAATCGCCTAACTCCAGGTCAGTCAACACACACTCCCACTGTAGTCCATAATCTATAATAAATGATTTTTACATGCTCTCACGGCTTTTAAAGGCCACAAAACCCCAACATCTCCCACTTAGCCATATAATCACTCCCTCTTAGTCTCTCTCAAGCCTATCTCATATACATGTTTGGCAAATACATTTTCCTCCTATTCTTTTACCAAACTATCCGCTAATATAGCCTCTGTCGAGATATAAGCAACTTCAATCTCTCCTGCTAAAATGTCATAGCGAATGTTGTAGAAGTCTGCCTTAATTTCCTCTAGAACCTTGGCTCTCATAAAATTTGCCAACTGGTTGTCACAGAAGAGTCTTACACATGGGCATTTCACTTGATCAAATTTGAGTTGATTCAGGAACTTCTTTAGCCTGACTGCTTCTTTTGCTGTGAGACAACAGGGCACATACTCTTACTCCATTCGAGAGTGCAATGATGTCCTGTTTCCTTGAGCACCAGGAACTTGCTCCACAGCAAACGTGAAGATATCACCAAATGTGGACTTCATCTCATCAAGATTGCCCTGATAGTCCCCATCTGCATATCCCTAAATTTGTATATCTGAGCCTCCTCCACAAGGGAGCATGTGACTCACCATTCCCGTTAAGTATCGTAAAAGTCCTATGATTGCCTTCTAGTGCTCTATGTTTGGTTTACTTTGGAACCTACTAATCATACTCATAGCAAATGATGATTCCGTTTTTTTCTCTGACATAGCGTATTAGTGGCCCAACTGCACTTCTATACAAAATTCTCTACATGGCTTGTTTTTTTCTTGTGTTGTGGGATACATGGCTAGACTTAGCTTGGTTTTTTTATTAATGGGGGTTAATATGGCTGACGGTTTTTCATTTCAAATCTTTCCAGGATTTTGTTACAGTACGTCTCTTGAGATTATTGAAGGTTCTCTCGCTTCTATTTCTAGTGACTTTGATTCCCAAACATATGATGCCTCTCTAAGATCTTCCATATCAAAATATTGTGGCAGGAAAACTTTTGCTTTCAACACAAGAGGCCTCGAGCTATTAGCAATTAGCATGTCATCCACATATAGAGAAATGAATACAACATCACTCCCACCAAACTTAACATATATACAATAATCTTCCTGGTTGGGTACAAAACTAGCTTTCAACAAGGTTTCTTGAAACTTAATGTACAATTGCCTTGATGCTTGTTTAAGGCCATAAAGAGACTTCTGAAGTTTACGCACTAGGTTTTTCTTTACCTTTTTTACAAAGCCCTTAGTTGTTTTCTACAAAAAAAAAATTCTAGCTCCCCATTTAGAATGTAATCTTAACATCCATCTAGTGGAGATCACAGTTGAAGTGGGCTACTATGCTATTAGGATCCTAATTGAGGGGAACTTAGTAGCAGGGGAGGTCTCATCGTAGTCTATTGACTATTCCTTCTTTCTGGGTAAACTTCCAACTACTAATCTAATGTTTTATTTTTTAATTTCCCTTCTAAGTTCAATTTCTTCCTATAGATCCACTTGCAGCATATGGTTTTCTACCAAGGAGATAGGTTTACTACGTCCCAAATTTGATTTTGTTTAATTGAGTTAACTTCATAGATCATGGCTTCCTCCCACTATGCCTTTTCATGACAGCCTACGGCCTCTTGACAGGCGTGAGGTTCATGTATGGATTCTTCTTCAATCCTTTCACAAAATTTTCCTAATTAGGTCAAGAATTCAGGTTTTCTGCTCATTCGGTTACTTCTTCTACGACGAGGCGGTTTGGGATCCTGAGCCTAACTTGTGCCACTTGTAAAGATCGGCATGTTAAGGAGTGGCACGACCCTCAAGGAAGTTTTCCTCAAGGAAATGCGCATCTATGCTCTCATGGACAGCCCTTGTGTCACAATAGAAAAACTGATCCCCTTACCATGTGGTGGGCATCCTATGAAGATGGTATTAACAGTTTTATGTTTTAGTTTAGTCCTATTTTAATATGATACTAGGACATGGGCAGAGCATCCCCAAAATCTTAAGTAATCAAGGGATGGAGCACGACCAGTGAAAATCAAATGAGGAGTTGGTGGGGTTACCTTTATAGGAGTTCAAAGAAGAATGTAATTGGCCATCAAGACTGCCTCTCCCATAAATCTAGGGAGAGTTTAGTATGACCCATCATACTCATCACCATTCCCACCAAGGCCATGTTCTGTCTCTAAGCTACCACATTTTGTTAAGGGGTATACGGCATAATAAATTGATGTATGATACCATGCTTCATACAAAATTATTTAAATAATTGTAAGGACCACTCTCCACCCCTATTGGTTTGAAGTACTTGACCAAAACAGGAGTGGTCATCAATGAAAGTGATAAAGTACCTCTTGCAGCCTTTAGTAGTCACAATCATAGGTTCACAAATATCCCCATGGACAACTTCTAAAATACCAGTAACTCTTTGAGCTTTTGCAGAGGATTTTTTAACCAGCTTTCCTTGAACACATGATTCACAAACTCTGGTTAAGTCTCCATTGAATTTTTTATTTTTTTTTTAAACGTATCTCCATTCAAATTTTTCAATAATCCTTCTCTCTTTAATCTTTTTATTCTTTTATAATTTATGTGCCTCAAATTCATATGCCATATGTATACATCATCATCATCATTATAACACGAGACATAAGAAATGAAATTCTTTATTGCAACTATAAAGCAACCGTCTACAAGAAGACCCTTCATGACAAGTTCAATTCCAAGATTCACCTCCATCTTATTACTAGTAAAAAAGGTGGAGTATCCAGCCTTAGCCTATCTAGAGATAGAAACCAAGCTCTTCGTCATAGTAGGAGCATAAAGAATTTGTTTTAGGACCATGCTCTTGCCATTTTCCAGCTGAAGCATATAATCTCCAACACCCAAGATCTCAATTGTCAGGTTCCCACCCATAAATATATGGTGACCCCTAGGGGCAACAGGTTTCAAAGTTATGAAGCGCTAGACACATGTGCAGTGGACCTCGAGTAAAAACTCGAAACTCGAAACACCATGACCCTTACTTAAGGTCTGCTAGCGTAGCCTCAAGGACTACACAAGCATGCACCCTATCACCTTTGCAATTCGCATGCTTAGGTGCTCTAGAGTATTTCGCAATGTGCCCATATTTCTTGCAATTATAGCACTGAATATTCTTTAAATCCCTCTTTTTTATTGTCATTAATTTTATACTTATTCTTGTCCTTGCCTTTCTTTTTCTTGAGTGAATCGGAGTTGGGTTTTAGATTTTCCAGGTTTACGGATTCATTTCATAGCTGAAGTATCATGAGTCATCATTCTTTCTTCTACGGCTTTGAGCCTAGTGACGATCTTGTATAGCTTTGGCGTGCTCTCTCTCGCATGTAAGGGCTTAAGGCTCCCGATGAGCTTGGCATAGAATTCAGCAAGTGGCACACTCAATACTATATGTGCATACACTAGCATAGATAGAGACGTAAACAGTTTATACTAGCCTCAACTCAGCGCATACACAAGTGAAGTGGCAGATCTATCCCACGACGGTTGTGGGTCAAGGTTGAC
>NW_006495273.1:7100536-7114036 GCF_000471905.2 Amborella trichopoda | reverse complement strand
AAACTAAAGGTAGAGGCTAGCCTTATCCTGACAATTGGAAAATTTTCAAACTGACATTTTTTGTCAGTTAACATAAAGTAGTGTGCACAATGATCCTTATTGATCCATGTCTGACAATTCTCCATGTAGTGAGAAACCTAGATCATGTACCCTCACCTCAAGGGGGGTCCATGTTGACGGTTAGATTTTTCAATACTATTCTCTCATTAAACAAGTACTAGAAAAAATCACAAATATCAATCCAAATATTTCCCTTCTAAGGATTTGAGCAACCGTCAGTTAACATAAAGTAGTGTGCACAATGATCCTTATTGATCCATGTCTAACAATTCTCCATCTAGTGAGAAGCCTAGATTATGTACCCTCACCTCAGGGGGGGTCCATGTTGAAGGTTAGATTTTCCAATACTATTCTCTCATTAAACAAGTATTAGAAAAAATCACATATATCAAAAAACAAAATAATTTTCAACTGTCCAAACATTTCCCCTCTAAGGATTTGGGCAATCTAAACATGGAAATTCCCTGACAGTCTATGTCCCTGAATGTAGAAAAAATAATAATAATAAATCAACAACATTGATAGACAAGTTTCTTCACACACGGTTGCCCATTCACAAAAATGTATCATCGTTCCTAACATTTCCTCAAGTCTTCAATAACCAAAAAAGTCCTACTTCCAAAGTAATAATTATCACCGGATTAGATCTGAAGAGCAAGGCTCATGATCCTTGTCATCAAGGAAGTGGTCGCGTCCCATATGCAAAATCCCAAATCACAAATGGCAAGTGATCATAGTCTATGGTTCAACATGACCTGCAATCAGATTGCCTAGGTCCGACCGACATCTACGAGCCAACATAAATTAGGGCCAAAATCGAGTTTGATGCAGTGAGGTTTTTCCTTTTTTATGTTATATTTTCTTGATTTTAGATTCGGTATTATTTAGGTGTTTAGTTTATTTGAGATTATTTTCGTATTTTCTTGTTGTAGAGATTTTAGGGGTATAAAGAATATTTATTTTATAATTTTAAGTGTTATCGTTTAGACAGAGAGAAATAAGAAGATACGGGAGAAGGTGGTGCGTGAGGATAAGGAGAAGCCAAGTAGAATATTTCCTAAAATATAAGGCAATATTATTTGGTACAGATTTTAGTGAGATTTACTTGAGAAGGAAAGAGGGATAAGAGATAGGAAAAAATGTGGGTGGGATTGAGGTGAGGGTGGGATTGAGGTGAGAAAAAATAGGAAAACTAGGTAGAAGATAGAGAAAGAGAGAGAGAGAGAGATTTGTGGGTTTGTTGTATTTTATTTATTATTTCTTTAAGTGTGAGATGGTTGACTATATCAAGAAAGTGGCAAAAGAAGTTTTAGAAAAATCTGGAGGTAAACAAAACTTCGATAAAGCAACTTGGTGGTGGAGTGATGAGGTTCAGAAGGTCAATAGTGAAAAATGATCACGTTATAAAACTTGGCAGTGTAATGAAAACGATCAAAACTTAGAAGAATATAAAAATACTAAGAAAAACAACAAATAAATAGTAAGTAAAACTAACCTTAAGGCATATGATAGTTTATATAATAAAATAAGAACAAGAGAGGTAAAAAAGATGTCTTTAAATTAACACAAATAAGAGAGAAAACATGTAAGGATATAAACCCTATCAAATGCATTAAGAGTGAGGATCAAAGGGTCTTGTGAAGGATGACGAGGTCAACGAAAGGTGGAAGTTTTTTAAAAAAAATTATTAAATGACGAACACAATGGAAACATAACGGTAGAAGGAACTGTTGTTGGTACAAATGAAGGCGGAGGTCATAGATATATTCGTAAGATGATGTCGGAAGTGAAATAAGCTTTAAAAAGGATGAAGGTAGGAAAGGCTTTAAGACTAGATGATATCCTAATAGAAGTTTGGAAGTGCATGGGGGAGATTGGCATTGACTGACTGACGAAGTTGTTCAATAAGGTGTTGAGAACAAAGGAAATGTCAGATGAATGGAAAAAAAGTATTGTGGTACCTCTTTACAAAAATAAATGAGACATACAAAATTATGCGAACTATCGAGGGATCAAGTTTGTGAGCCATACTATAAAGCTCTGGGAGAGCATGTTTGAACAACGACTAAGGCATAAAACGGGTGTCTTTGAAAACCAATTTGGTTTTATACCAACTGAGGCTATTTTCCTACGTAGGCAACTGATTAAGAAGTTTAGAGCGAAGGGAAAATACCTCCACATGGTCTTTATTGATCTAGAGAAAGTTTATAATAGAGTACCTCAAGACTTGCTTTGACGGGTGTTGGACAAAAAAAGAGTCTCTAGACACTACATCGACTTGGTGAGAGATATGTAAGATGGAGTACTAACTAGTATACAAACAACTAGTGGAGAGACAAGTGAGTTTTCAGTGATAAAAGGTCTACATCAAAGGTCAGCATTGAGCCCGTACCTTTTTGTCTCAGTTATGGGCGACTTAACTAGGCACCTACATGACGAGGTACCATGGTGCATGTTGTTTACAGATGACATAATTTTGATCGATGAGACAGCATCAACACAAAGTTAAAACTTTGGAAGGATACTCTAGAATCCAAAGATTTCAAAATTAGTCGGAAAAAGACCGCACTTTTGATATCTTAGGTCGATAATCCCAGAAAATGGAGAGATTGAGGAAGATGTCGCACCCAGAATTAGAGCTGGGTAGACGAAGTGGAGATGTGTAACTAGAATTATAGGTGATCGCCACGTACCAATGAAATTGAAGGGCAAGTTCTATAGCGCAGTTGTGACCAACCTTACTCTATGTGGTGGAATATTGTGCGAACAAAAGACAATATACCCATAGAATGAGTATTACGGAGATGAGGATGTTGAGATGGATGAGTAGCAAGATAAAAAGGGATAGAATTCGAAATGAATCCATTCGGGAGAATTTAGGTGTGGCACCAATAGGCGATAAGATGAGAAAGAGTAGACTTCGATAGGCTGGCCACATGTGGCGTCGAATAAGTACAACGCTTGTTAGGAGGTGCAAGTTAGTTCAAGTAGAAAGATTGAAAAGGGCAAGGGGTAGAAGTAGTTCAAAAAGATATAGGGACTTATGGCCTCACTAAGGGTATGACCTTTAATAGAGCAGAATGGCGGACCATGATTCGTGTAGCCGACCCCAATTAATTGGAAAAAGACTATGATGATGATGACGACTATTTCTTTAAGTGTATTTGAAGGGAAGATGTTCCTTCTTTATAAACGGAGAGAATTGATGATTAAGTAAAGAGTTTGATCTCGTAAAAAGATCTTTGGGCAGACTCTCTTACAAACTCAGAGAAAGAGGACATAATCTCTAATCCCTTTCTATTTTATTTTATGTTATTGTTATTATTTTTTCCTATGTGGCTGGACTACATTTCTACAATATGTGGTCCAAAGGTACAAAGCATCCATCTTAAAGATGGATGCAAATTGGTAGTCTATCTAAAATCCAAATGTTTTTTTAATATAAATATTATTTCTAGTTTTTGAATTTTTTTTTTTTTTATATTCATGATCTCCATAAAAAATTAGGATCAAATTATATTTTTAGCCAAGCCAGCATTTCAACAATATGTGCGGTGGCATCATAGAGGCCATGTCCATAGAAGAATAGAAAAAAGAAAAGAAGAAATATATAAAAAATTGTTATAAGGACAGCTTTGCAGACTCTGCTACAATGCACTTATCAACCGATTTTTAGAACAAATCGTTGATCGGCCAATTAGTGCACTGGAAAAAGTTCTTGCATGACCGTTAGAATCTGGCCAGATCGGGATCGGGATCGGGATCGGCCAGTGACCGATCCCGAATTAGTCGGCCGATTTTTAAAAAATCAGTTGATCTTTTAAACACCGATAAAAACATATAAGGTTTGCTGAAAAACAAACGTCCAAACACGAGGTTGAGTGCAACCTAGATTGCACGAGAAAACTGCAGTGGGGATGAAGCCGCACAAAAAAACGATGTGTATCTGCAGCCGCACCATAAACCGTGCATCCTCAATGAACTGAAGCCACACCGAAACACGTGCAGTTGCAGACACATTCATTTTCGTGCAGTCTCAGGTAACAGTACTAAAGCCACATTATATCACTAAGAGGCTATGGAGGCAATTTACAATGTGCGGCCTCACATGGAGCCCAAAGCCCCACAACATTGGCACAGTGCGGCTTTAGAGACAGGGGACCAAAAAATAAAAGTTAACACATGTGCAACACATGTGGCCATTACCATACGTGCGGCACGCCGTACACGTGCCATGCACACCACGTCTCATGTCCAGGTCCACACCCCTAAGGTGCACCTCGCCGGTCAACTGAAGGACTACCTTGCTGGACCATCGCGGCTCCATGCCCTCACACGTGACTGTTGTGGCCACCTCGTGCACACACTGTGCGCGACCATGCGCGCTGCATGCACCCGCAGTCCACAGAGGAACACGGTGCCAGACCAACGGCGTGCAGGCTCTGTACCACTCGCATCCACGCGCCTTCGCGTGGTCACGTGTTGTGGTCTCTTCAGTGGACTGCCAAGGGACCAGGACGGCTCAAAGTGCACCTAGCGCACATTTTGGCCTGCTCAGGTGTCCCGTGAGCAATCCGTTCGCACCTGTGCGCACACAGCACATTCCCAAACCAGATCTCTCCTCTCTACCATTAACAAAACCACTAACAAGTTCAAAATTCCATAGACGTTATTTTCTAATTAGCTACTTAGAAGGCTGAAAATATCATAGAGGTCCCAGCACCCACAAAGGGGCAAATTCTAAATACGCAAAAATAAAGGAGTTGGGCAATCGAAAGTCACAAAACCAGGGAAATAAAATTGAATTCCTTATTCGAAAGACAAATTCCTTATTCGAAAGATATTTCAATTGCTATCCAATAAATAATTATAGAAATTAACCATTTGAGTCTAATTGTGCTGATATGGTTTCCTTGAATCGTGTTGATATGATTTCCTTGAACAAGGGACAACGATAATAAAAGGATCACAATACTTAAAAACAATCCACTAAACCAACAAAAAGAAAAAAAAAAAGATTATTAGAAAATCAAGTTCAAAATCTTACCTCATTAGATTTACCAACATAATTGAGGGACTTCCTTTTCTCCAAAATTGGAATTTTTGTTCGTTGCACCTGCTATGAACAGTATACTCAGTCCACTGGGAGTGTTTTTGGATCAATTCAGCAAGGTTGCAAAAGCAAAGCTCGAGTAAAAGATAGATAAAATTCTGATCGCGCACCACAGAGTATAGTTGGACAATGTAAGGATTTCTATCCGAATTATAAAGCAGATCTATCTCTTGTTCAGCAGTAACATAATATTCCTGTAAAACTCGCTTTACAGCGACCCTACGACCCTCATACAAACCCTCAAAAACGACGGTTCCATGGCTTCCCTTGGCAATTTCTCGATTTGAAATAAAGAACCGCCCATTCCCATTAATCCAAATCCCCTCACTATCTCCCACGTTTTCTTCCGGTCTAGGCAGTTGGTCATTATCTGTGAGCACACTGCCAGATGGATCAAGACAGGGTTTAATTATCCGCAATAAATACTTCGTAAGCTTTTGCAACAATATGGAAGACATGATCGAAGATATGTGCACACTTGGCTCGTCGAAGAAGCTGGTAAATGAATCACCCGCAAATGCAAGGCTACCAGAACATCATTGAAGAAAAGCCACGTCTTGGTAACGATGAACACCAGTCTCGGTAAAGTTGACCACGAGTCTTAGCAGCAAAGTTGAACACACTGTTGTACGCCTTTACTTTTGACAGTAGAACCTTTTTTCTCGTAATATGCCATGAGTAAATTATACTCGGAGATCTTTTTGTACGGACGCGAAGAAAATTTCGAGAAGATGGTCATTAAATTTTGATACAAACTTTTAAAAACTATATGATATAAGTGTAAAATTTGAGTGAATAGGTATTTTTAGGGATTTGTATCGAAACACTTATATCATAATTTTTTTAATTATTTGTGTCAAATTTTAATAGTGATCTTTTTGCGGTCGTACTCACATGGGTGTAAAAAGGTCTTATAGTGTAATTTCTCATATATTATTGGGGCTACTTTTTAAATCATTCAGGATTATTCTCGTCAAATTTAATTATAAAAAATACATAAAAAGATCATTTATTTTGGAAGTAGTTTTTACCGGGCTTAAGTTTATGAAAGCAAAAAAAAGCCTCACCTCAAACAATCAAATGGGTCTAGAAAGCACTTTTCGTATAAGAAATCTCTATCATGGCTCGAAAATCAATTTTCAATGAAAAAATTTTACATGAAGCCGAGGCTCTAAACAATTAAATTAAAGCCCACCTAAAAAACTTCACTGTAAGAGGTTGTTTTGATGCCCAAATATCCTCAAATTAATCATCTCGACATCAAGATGCATAGACACGACAAAAAAATGGATTTCAAGTTTTGAAAATAGTGCATCTTGTAATGCATTTTTGGACCATCAATTTTCAAGATTTTCATGTTTTCATAGATATACTCGATCTATACTATTTTTGAAGCTTTAAATTTTAAAATTAAAGTTGAAAAATATATTTTAAGACTATCATAAAGATTTCTAGTATTGAAACCACATTTCTCGATACTATTTGAAGGTCCACTTAACGTTGATTGTTTAGAGCCCAGCTTTATACAAACCGCACCCATTTTCAATACCCCTATAAAATTTGAAACTCAAAAAATATTACATATCTTACGGATTTCTGAATACTTATTTTTAGAGCGAAATGAACTGTCTAGAATCTAGATAATTTGTTATATACATAATATTTTTTATAGCTTGAAATCTTAAATTTTTTTCACACCCATAATGTTCAAGCCGATATGTTCGATGTAAAGATTTTCCAATCCTTGAATTGCAATTTTCGATGAGCTACGAAGTGAGGCGATACTTATTTTGATAGGGCTACATCCTTATCAAACTATTTTCCTTTATTTTTCATACCGAGATGTGACAATCACTTTTCTTTGTCAGATTTTTAAATGGGTTGTTGTGAATGAGTCATTAACTAGTCTCAAAATTCAACAAAAAAAAATTCACAACTTTGCAACACATTCCAAACCATCTATTTTAATATCCAACGGCTAATAGCATTTGTGATTTCCTAGTAATAAAGATAAATGACCTCATAGTATACAATTAGAAAAGGAGATCATTTAATGAAATCATTTATTTTTGATACAATATGTCACAATCATCATTAACCATTAAATTTGAAATCGGGTGACTAAGAATGTGTCATCGTTTGGGCACAAAGTTCAAGATAAAATTTCTTGAATCTTATGATACAATTTTATCTATTGGATTTCACACGATGGTTAAAAGTAATTGCGACTTCCTGAAAACAAAATAAAAACTCTCATATTATACAATTCACGAAAAGAGATGAAAATTTTCAGAGAGAGGAAGGGAAGGAAGCACTGACTTGGGGAATTTTCTCTCTTGACCAAAACTCCATAGTCCTTGGGACCTTTCTCCGGGGACTTTCCTCGGTGAATCTAGCCATCAATCCATCCTCATTTGAAACCCAAGTAAGCCGCTTTTTTTATTGCAAATTTATTGTTGGAATCCGTTTTCATTTTAGTTTTGCAATAAATCTTCTAAAGAGCTTTGAATGTATTAGTTAGTGATCATTCAATCTTAATCCAATATCCATTATGTGGAGTGTTTTTACATAGTTCTTTTTTAGGTTTTTTTTTTTTTTTTAATTGTTTTTATATGCTCGTTTTTTTTGTATTCTCTCTATTCAAAAGTCATTGCTATTGCCTCAGAGCAAGACTTCTCTTAATTTTGACTCTTTTTTTTAATAATTGAATGAATTTTAAAGTTGATATTATTATTGTACTAGGGATATTTTAATTTAAGGATGATTGGATGGATCCTCTAATGTTAGAGATTTTTTTTTATGCTTTTATGTAATTTATTATTTATTATGTTGATTTTTCAAAATAGTACAAACTCACCACGGAAGAGATTTAAACATTTAAATCTAATAGAAGATATCGTGAATCATTGACTCACATTTTACTCATTTCCCATGATTTTGTTTGTTTACCCCCGTTTTTCCTTATTTGCTAGATATTTTTGTTAATTTTTTAATTTACTATATCGGTCCAATTAGACAGTCATCCGTCTGGTCCTAACAACACCGAATCAATATGGTTGCGCATTGTTGTTGCCTTAATTTTAAAGTAGATTCTATGCGGTCAAGCCCTCATGTATAAAAACGCGGGCTTCTTAATAAATTTATTTAGAATGCGGGTGTCTTAATAAAAAAAAATGTGAGATGAATTTTACGACTTAATTTTTAAGGACATATAATCTCTATAATGGAGATCATGAATATGAAAAAATAAATAAATTTTCAAAATTAAAAATAATAATTCTAGCAAGAAAACATTTTGTCCGTTAATTTTCATTGTTTTTTGATGGAAAACCTACTGGCATCCATCTTTAAGATGGATGCTTTACACTTTCTGGACTGCATATGTAGAAATGCGGTTCAGCCCGCATAAAACAATTTTCCTTTAAAAAAAGACGAGAACCATTACCATCAAATCCACAAATTATTCCAATAAAAGGAAATGTTTCTATGTGACCCCACAATATATAAGTTATATGTGGCTCCACTTCTTAGCTATTCAATCTGAATAGAACGGCTACCAAAATGTTATGTCAAATACTGTTTTATTTTTTATTTATTTCTATAAAAAATCTTTGGATGAAATTTTGGGCCTCCCCTCATTAAATTAGGTCGAATATAGAAGTAAAAACAAAAATTTCTGTTAAAATAAATGATCAAAATACCCCTAAAATTTTTCAAGGGTATTATGATAATTTTTTATCACTGGAAATTTTTATTATTTTTATCATGTGCACCCCTATCAGATTTATGCATGCCCAAAACTTTGCTTCAAAATTATTTATAGAATAAAAATAAAAATTAAAAAACTATGAGCTGTCTGATCAATATCTAACAGTTAAATGCTAGCTTGTGACATTGTGACTCAAGCCATCTCATTCATCTGGTCAAATTTGACAGCTAAGACCAGGGGGCACATATACCATATATGTGGGTGGGGTCACATAGAAAGCCCTCCCATTAAGAAATCCTTATTGGTTGTGGAAAAGTGGGAGTGCTAACTAGTGCCATCCATGGAAGTGTGGTGACTAGTATAGGAAAATCGAACCGAAACGGTTAACCTAATATGGCCAAGAAGCGGTTCAACCAACCTAACCGGTAAACTGGTTGGTTCAATCGTTCTAATCAGAAAAGTCCTAAGCAGTCAAAAAAATATTTAAAAAAAACAACAAAACTTCTAATAAAATATGAAAAATATATTTAAAGAAAGATTAAACAAAGCACATCCAAATGAAAATGAAAATTAATGAAAAAATGAATTTTAAAGAATCGACTTGTGCCTTGGGGTATTTTTGAAATTTTTTAAAAAAGATGAAAAATTTCAAAAATAAATATTAATGGCCAAAACAATTTCTAATTTTTGCTATGATGATAAAAAACACTAAAAAATATATTACAAACAAAATCCCTTATTTTTTGGGATTATATACAACATCCCTTATTATATAAATGGATCCATTTGCATTAAGTTTTTCCTTTAAGACCCATTTGCAACCCATGACTTTTCTGTTTTTAGAGAGGCCAACCAACTCTCAAACTTGATTCTTTTTAATAGAATAAATATTATCATCTATAGCTTGAGTCCACTCAGCTAAGTCATGTAAGCTAGTAGCTTCACTGTAGCTTTGAGGTTCATCTATTGTATCATCACTCAAAGGAAAATAATTGTCTTCATTCATAAACACATAATATTATTCTACAGTGGTAGGTGGGGCTTTAATTCTTTTAGGTCTATTTGGTATACTAGGTTCAATTAAATCATTCTCACCGATTGTAAAGAAAGACTGATGAATAGGTTCTTCGAGACCCTTATCTTTATCAAAGAAACAAAAAAAAAACTAAAGGTTAATTTAGGAGTAATCAACCATGATGGACATTTCATAAGGAAAGTAATTGAATTCTCGTTCTAATGGATCAGAAAAGAAAAAAAAAAAAACCAAATCATTAATGTGAAAGGAACCCCTTAATCCAAAACTTCAATGCCTCGATGCGAGAATATAGCACATAGAGAGAGAAAAGAGATAAACCTCCGGATTTGGACTCTAAAGTCGTAATCAAGAAGATCTTCACCAGCAACTTAGTGCCACCATGAATATGGCTTTGAGTATGAATGGGGTTGGGGCATTGGTGGTTGGGGGGCTGGTGCCTCAACATAACATCCTATGCTCCATTCCAGCCGTTTACACTTCAAAAAAAAAAAAAGAAAATTCTGAAGAAAGCGCTAATGAAATCATGGAAAAGTGGGGTGAATTTCCAACATTTAGTTTCCATGAATTTTTAATATCTCAGCCATTAAAAATTAAGAGGGGGTTGTACGCCAACATTCCACCTCAAGTTCCAAGCGAACTGCTTGACAATGTTTTAAACGACATTTACAACTCCACCTGCTACATGTAATTGAGCAGAGTGAGATTTTGTAGTTTGGGCGTGAGAACTGCCAATGTCAATCATCTTGGAACAAAAAGGAATAACAGAATTCACCATAAGCATTTCACGTGATTTATAATTGTGTGTACAAGGATTCAAGCCCTCTCTTTCTTCTTTTGATATCATCATAAGCCTCAAGCCATGATACTCAACAGAAATAATCCTGAGAACATAAGCAATTTACAGCAAGCACAAAGTTGAGTCTCTCTTACTCTTCCCAGACATTAGAGGAGAGGGTGCAGTGCATGCCTAACCCATCACAAATGTGAATCACTAAGAGAACTGCCAAACCAGGACTATACACCTTCCAAGAGCAAGCCAGCATCATCTGCATTTCAAAATAGAAAGATTGGAAATCATCGCTCCTCTGAATTGAACTTGTTTCAAGCATACTTAAGGATGTCAAACACCTTTTCGGCAATATACTTCTGTCGAATATTTGCGCCCTTCTACTGCACCTTATCAGGATGGACAAATAGGGTTGCTTTTACATAAACCTTCTTTACAGAAACAGCGGTAATTAGATCTGTCAATGGCACAGGCTGCCAACCACATTCAGGCCAGAGTACATATTGCAAGGATGAAAGCAAAGCACGCAGGTTGCCTTCTTTTCCATAAGTCCACTGTCTAATCGCCGAATCCAATGTTTCTGCAATCCTATGTCTCTCGGCTTGATCTCTCTGGAGCTGAACGTCCTGTTCATTGTTTTCAGCCAGAGCTTTTGCTACACGCTCCATTGTGCGTTGATGCCTTTCCAGCATAGCTTTCCCCGTCAATTTCTTGAAACTCCCAACATTGCCGAGAAGCATCTCCAAAAATGGAAATCTAAAGAATTAAGAGTCCGAATAAGAGGTATTTGTAACACCCGTGCCAAAAAAGGCCTCCAGGTTATTATCTGCAGCCACCCTTTCAACTGCCTCCCTTTCGACCAACCGAGCTTTCTCCGTCTCTATTCTCGTTGTTTCTCTCTCTTTCTCCTCTCTCTCGGGTTCCTCCCTTTCACGCTCAAATCTTTCATGCCTCTCCCTCTCTTCTCGCTCTTGAGCTGCTGCAGCTGAACTGGTTTCTGCATCTTCTTCACTTGAGATGGCATCAGTTTGTTCATCTGCTGAAGTCTGAGGCTTTCCCATGGCAAAATCTTCCAATTCATCGATCATTAACCGTATTCCTGGAGTCTTCTCGGAGTCAGTCACTGTTTTAGGAAACTGACCTTGTGGAGAAGATTGTGAGGAAGCAGAACACTCATTAACCTTTCTTTGTGTTTGCTTAATCTGCGGAGAAGGCCTTGAGAGCAGCACTAGTAGGTTATGTGGAAAGAAGAATTTCATTCGAGTGTCAGCCATATATCATCAACACTCTCTTCGGTATACTCATCATCAGTCTTAGAAGATGTGTCTACCAGGGGAGCAGCTTCATAAGAACCTGTAGATGAGTGGAAGCATCTTTTTCCAGTAAAACAATGAGAATCAGTAGGCCTGTCGATGTCAATGAGTTTGTTGATCTGCTTTTCTTTAGTAATGGGGCTTTTGGACTGTTGTCCTGTTTGCAATGGGCTCTTATCTTTTCTATTTTTACCACCTGGAAATGGAAATTCATCATAAATGCAACCCCATTACTTGGTGAGTTTGGCGGCATGCCAATGTTATCTGTGAATAACCGTGAAGACGATGAATATGGAAGAGATGGATTTGATTTGAGAACAACAAAAGGATCATCATCTAACAAATTTGGGACTGATTTATTTGAAGAAATATTTAGCTCTTGCGGACAAGTTGTCTCTGCAGTCATCCTGTTGTTTTCCGGGGGATCGCTGACTCCAAATCCAGGGATCAAATCATCAGAAGCCATAGCCTCTCCCATTCCTTTTGCATCAGCCTCCTTCTCACCAACTTCACCAAGCAGATCATCAGACACTGCAATAGGGCTCGAACCCATGCAAGGGATCTTCAACCCAGGAAACCCATTAGAAATACCAGGTTCATCATAAGCAGGCAGAAAGGATGACTGAGAATGACTCTCCAACTAATGACAGAAGTGATCATAACCAGAAGAAGACCCACTTTCCATGGTGCTCGAGAAAATTGGTGAGCGCCCAAAAACATTATCAGAGACCCCTGAGCCCGACGGATCATGGCAACTCCGGTTACTCGAGGAATCAAAAAATTCCTCACCAGTTCCTTGACTAACTGGCGGTGATTTCACAGAGCCGCCCATGTTGAAACCAGAGCTCGAGCATTTTCGAGCAGACATGGGAGCCGATTTAACTTGAGGCTTGAAGCCAAAGTGATGCTGCAAAAGGCCTGGAAAATCATCCACCTCTCACTCTATCAATGGTGATCGATTCAATCAAATGATATGGATTTGTGCCCCCCTTTCAAAACAATGTTTCCGGTAAAGGGTGCCTTACGTGATGGCCGGAGAACGGCGTGCGGGTCGCCGTCGCTGCGCCGGAAATTATATCCAGGGAAATGTTTAACTGTTCGCCTCGACCAAGCTAATCGGGCCCTGGGGTTGAGGTACTCAAATGAGTCTGAATCAGTGCTCCCCAAAGCTAACCGGAACCGTTAATTATACGCCGGCATCTAAGATGTTTAACGGTTAACCGTTAAACCTGCATATTCAAGACACTCAAACATATGTTGAAAAAAATAAAAAAGATAGAAAAAAATTTATTAAAATATGAAAAATATATAAATAAAAATTTAATGAAAAAGAGATTTTAAACCATTTTATATTTTTCAATAACTATTTTAAATTTTTTTAAAAAAAATAGAAAAATATAAAAGTGAGTATTAATCATAAAAACAATTTTTAATATTTACCATAATGTAGAGAATATTCAAAAATGGATTACAAATCAAATT
>NW_006495273.1:7061582-7096157 GCF_000471905.2 Amborella trichopoda | reverse complement strand
TGAGAGCGTGCCCTACGCACACATGCAAGCGTGCCCCACGCACACTCAGAAGTGCACACGTGCGAGCGTGCCCCCACGCACACTCACATGTGCACACGTGCGAGCATGCCCCACGCACCCTCACACGTGCACACGTGTGTCCGAGCGCACATGCGAATGTGCCTCACGCACACATGTGCGTTCGAGGTTGCCTTAATATTTTTAAACACATTTTATAATTCATATTGCATAAATATTTATATACCAAATTTGAATACCTATATTTCGATGTGGGGTAATTCCCAAACATCATTACATGAAAACGAAATGTAAATATAGTCTATTAATCAGCAATTTATAATCACATGTAGTTAGATGGTTTGATGGTTATGATTTTGAATTTTTTACTTGAGGTCTCAAGGTCGAATCCCCTTGGGCACCCCCTTGGGCATGCGTTGCATTTGAATTTCCTTGGGCATGTGTTGCATTTTTGTTGTGTATATAGTGGTTGGTATAAATATTTTTGTTGTTTTCGAATCCCCTTGGGCATGTGTTGCATTTTTGTTGTATATATAGTGGTTGGTATAAATATAAATATTTTTGTTGTATATATAGTGGTTGGTATAAATATAAATATTTTTGTAAATAATATAAATGACATAAATAAATGAAAAATAAAAAAGTTAATTTTTTATATAACCGTTAATTTTTGTTCTATATAGTGGTATAATTATGTTTGTAAATAATATGAAAGGTATAAAAAAAATAAAAATAAAAAGTTTATTCTATTTGAAATCTCTATCTTTCTACTAACAATCTCATTTACTAAATTTATTATAGAAATCTAAAAAAATAAATTTTTGAAAAATTGAAGTGTTATTTCCAAAATTTGTACATATTTTATTAATTTTTTCATTGATAACCAAATGTTTTATTTTATTTATGAATTTTTACATTATAAATCATATAATGTACTATTTTTCTTACAGTTTTCAATAATACATTTTAAATTAGATAATATTATAAAATATTTTTAATTTATTATTATTTGTCTAATAAAATAATTATAAAATGTAAACTAATAATTATAATTTCAGTATATAATATTATAATTAGTGAGGTTGTAATAATTTTGGTTTATAGTTAGTTAGGCTGTAATAGTTTGGGTTTTTTTAGCGAGTTAGGGTTTTTCGCCAAAACGAGATTTTAATGGTCATTCTTTCATTGATTAGTCTACTCTTTATAATAGTCCATATATAATTATATATTTTATCCATGATAATTCTATGATTTTTCTTTTATGTGATACAAATTTAATAGTTAAAATAAATTTATACAGGGAAAGAACATCTCAATATTCACAAAATGATAAAAAAAATTAAAGTTAATAATGTAGTACGCTCATTTTTTATTGGATTCCTAAAAAAAAATATTTATAATGAATTTTCATACTTTTTTCGGATTTTTTTGAAGCTTTAATCCGACCGATTCAGCCGATTCCCGATCCGGATCGCCGATTCGCCAATTCGGATCGGTTTTTGAGGTGCCCAATCCAGGTCACCGATCGGTTTTTTAAACCATTGGTACAGACGATAGGGACTACTAATAAATCGGTTTACTATAAAATCGAAAATAAATTATTTTTATTTTAAAAAATCGGTTGAAAAAATCGAATAAAAAATACATATAGGCAAAAATACTTCATGTAAAAATATCGCCAATATATCGGGCTAAGTTCAAAAAATCGTAGTCAAAAAATCAGATAAGTTAAAACATTCGATATTTTGAAATTCTTAAAAATAAAAGTTATATCAATGCCATCAATAACTAATCCATCCATAAGAACTTTACTAGACTAATATAATTAAGTCAATTACTTTAGATGTCTCATTACTATTATTCAATCATCCAATATTAAATACATAATTAACTACAAATATTCAAAATTAAGCATAAGACATGGTAGAGTCAAAAGAAAAGTTAGGAGTTTGGGAATATGTAATCCCCAAGTCACGTAGCCATACACCATCATCATCAAGTTGAGATGTGTCATCATTTTCAGCCTCTTTGGAAACTGCTTCTAGCAATGAACCAAGTTGTTCAAGATTAATTGCATTACAATATCAAATTTCATTTTCACACGATGCAGTCTTCATCTTCGAGTACGCTCGTATGTAAACCAAGTTGGTTAACATAGTTGGTGTCAATATATTCATTTTTTTTGTTTAAGTTACTGCACTCTAATTTCTTTCGCATGTTGATGAGTTACATGGTTGGCTCAAAATTCGAATGGCAACCCTTCAAACCAGTGGAATGCTTTTTGCACATACTTCCCACCAACTCTTACATAATGGGAAATTTTTAGGCACAAACTCAAGATACAATTAAAAGTGGGATAGAATTTATTTTCTTAAAATACTGAAAAATAAATAATATAAGAAGATACAAAAAACTAATAATCAATAATATACTTACGAGGATGAGCTATTGACAATAATCCCAATGCAATACCATCAAATATATTTCAATCCCGCATGTGGTACTTCAACAACTTTAAAAATAATATAGTTTATGTTCTGCTGGATCATTGAATTTGAAATCAAGATAAAGCCAGCCTTCACTTCAGGATTATCAAGTTTAACAAACTCACCATATATTAAAGTTGGATTAAGAAATGCGGCACCAACATGAATGGGGTGAATTATATTTTCCTTTCGTCTTTTTTCAAATATCTTCACTAATTCAAGATACATAAATTCATTGCTATTGTAATTTCTCTTTAGTGTTACCCTTGCCCTTTCTTTGCTTCATATAAATATCCTATGATTGACCCCTCATTCTTACCCAAATGAAAGCACATTGATAAGATATGTCAATGAAGTGATTGTATCTGTCGCATCATTAGACAATTTGGACCTTTGAATTATTTATGTGATTTTTGTATTATTTTTATTTTTACTATAATTCATAGCTCTCCAATCAGATGATGTAACCATCACTCTCAAACCCTATTCTACTTGCGATGCAGATTGAACCATAGAACCGTAAATGAGAAAATGGTTTCGGGTTAGGGTTTATAAGGTTCGATAGTATTATGGCATTTTGAGTGCCATGATAAAAATTCAACTTCTTACGATAATAAAAATGATGTATAATATGATTAGGCTGTATGATACTTAAAATACCGTAATATTACTTCAAGTTATTATAGTATTTGAAATACCATATAAAATGCGATGTATATTACGGTAATATGACTACGGGGAAAGGTATTTGGATAAAAAAAAAAGCCGAAACTGAAAAAATATGGTATAGACGAAGTTTATAAAAGTTGAACTTTTTTTTTTTTCGATTAAACTAAAATTAAAGTATATTTTTGATAATTTTCCCATAAATTTTAACCGAAACAAGAGTTTCTCGATCTTTTTATTTTTTAATTCCCCCAGTCCAAAAGCTTTCACAAAACGGGATTTCGTCACGTGAAAAAGAGGGAGGGGCGCTTTCCATTGGCATATTCTAAGCCAAACGATTTCCTACTCCTGCAAGATTATACTATCAATTTACTTCCTCGTGTGTAACACATGCTAGCAATACCTTCTAGATTTTAAATTTGTAAATGTAATGTTTACAACTAATAAACTCATCTCAAAAAAGTAAACTTTGAAATAAACTTTTTATGTACTAAAAAAATAAAGAAATCGATATTGAATAGATACCGTCCAAATTTTTAACAGCTAGATCTAAGTATTAGAAACCTCAAAATTAAATATTTTTATTTTAAAAATAATCTTATAGTTGTTATGTGATTTTTAAAATTTTAAACAAAAATTATCATCATTTTAGCATTTTTTCAATTAATTAGAGTCAGCTATATGAATCATAGTTCTCTATTGATATCTATTAAGGGTGTGGTTTCTATAAGGTTGCAACATTAAACAATCCAATTAAGATGCACATTCAAATTTGGTCATAACATATAATTTTGATGTAAAATATCCTCAGGATTATCTCGAAATCAATTTTCACATCTAATTATAAATTTTAAAACTAAAAGAGTAGTTAAAATCAAGTAGATCTATAAATGTGTGAAAATTTTGAAAATAGACGGTCTAAATAATGTGTAATAAGATGAAATATTTATCAGATTCAATATCTTTTTTTCTTTCATGATCATACATCTCAATATCGAGATGCTCAATTAGATGGTTTTTTAATGGAAAAATGATCCTATGGGACCCTCCCCTATACATGTGTGTAGGACCCCCAATGATCATCCTTAAATAGAAAAATCAAGTTCTATACCGTGTGATAGTTTTTATAGAGATCTGTACCAACTTTAATAGTGATCATTTGAGATCCTACACATATAAGTGGGAGAGGGTCTTACATGATCATTACCGTTTATAATATTAAAACAACATTTTCCAATTGATTTTTGAGGGGCATAAGAATTCCATATTTTAAGGTTGCTACCTGATATAAAATTTTTCCATCAAAATACGGAGCCTATTGTACGTGTTAGTATTTTAAATTTGTTTTATTACTTATAAAGTTTTTTTGTTACCGTTTATAAGGATTCGGGTTGTCGTCTGAAAAGGAGAGCGTGGAGGGCTTTTCATTCCAGATTGACTATCAATGTAAACGAGAGAAAAACTAGAAAGAGAAGAGAATGCCGGAGGTTATTCTTCACATCTACGATGTTACAAACAGTGGTTCTGCTAAGACCAACAACACCATTGTCAACATCAATAAGATCTTCAAGGATGGTATTGGCTTAGGAGGCATCTTTCATAGTGCTGTTCAGGTTGTTTCTGAAACTTTTTTTCTTGGTTTTGCTCCTTGTCGAATTTTAATTTGGAAAGGATTTCTTTTAATAAATCGGGGTTACTTTTGCATGAAAATTTGGTTATTTTCTCATGTCTTTTCTGATCCATGAGAGTTGGATTCAGTTTGAGTTTGTTTTCCTTATGAAATCTGTATCCTGGTCGATTCCTCCTAATGTAACTGTCTTCTTATTTTTTTTTTCTTTTGAAATTTATGGAATCTGGGTTTATATGATTGTTCGCATTTTGGGTATGCGTTGTTCTGTAAATATTTGAGGTTTCTTGTGATCATTGTTGAAGTTGAATGTATTGTTTCTTTTGAGTTACATATATATTTTCTGCTTTATTTGCCTTTATTTTGGTTTAGTTGAGTTGGGTTTTCATTGAAATGATCTAGATTAGTTGGGATTGTCAGATGTGAAGACACTTCCTGGCTCTCTAGAAATGGGTATATTTTATTTGAATTGTTTGTTAAATGGTGTATTGTGTTATTTTCCTGTACTTGCAATGTTAGTGCTTTTGTGGGATTTTATTTTTGTATGTGTTGATCTATCTGCATGTACATTAACTGGACCTTTTTAGATTTTTTTTTAATACATTTAGTGGCTCACTATTTTGCTGTCTGTTGTGATTAGAATGTTTGTACTGCCCATGGAGAACAGACTGTGATATGAGTTTTTCATATGCAACTCGTGGCAAAGGATCTGTATTGCGATTCACATGCCTGCCCTGAAATTTGGATACATGAAACTAGGCTAAAAAAAAAAATGCCTTGGGCTAGGAAACTTTGTGCCGTGTCCTCAAACATGTGCTCAAAAAACAATCCTGCAGGAAACTTGGCAAGCCAGATTTTGCCTAGGTTTACCCCCGAGGCCTTCATAAGTCGTATGTAACCACCCAAGACTGATGGCACTCCTTCTAGACTACGAGTTCCCTTCCTTCCACTTGATTTTGAGTGAAAAGGTTGCAGGCAAGGTGTTTTAGGTTGCATGCGCTTCATCCCTTTTGGATCTCTCTCACAAAGCATATTGAAGAACTCTTAGTGCATCGCACAACCCCCATAGGCATGCATCACCTTCTCTCCCTCTTTCTCTAACCAAAACCCTCAAGGAGGAAGACATACCTCTTTATTTTGGGTGAAGAAAACAATCATGGAGTTGCAAGTTGTAGGGTTTCTTCTATCTTACTTCAATCTCTCAAACAAGGAGGTCGAAGGTTATAAACATTTTTCTCTTTTAGAACCTAAAAACTTGATTTTTTTAATGGCTCTCTTTCTATTTTCCCTGCCTCCCACATGACCTAGGCCTAGGTTTCCACATGGTGAGCTCTTTCTATAAGTTAGAGATGCATTTATACCATAAAGGGGTGAGATCCCCCTTATATATTGCATTCTAGTGAAAAAATGGATAAGAAGGGGACTTGTCTTCTAATTCTAATGGTAAATTCATGTTGTTAGAGAGCTAAACCCATCATGAACTAATGGTAGATAATGCACGATTATGCCTAGGAGGATTCCTAGTTCCAACACTGTTCTAGCCCTAGGTGGAGTCCAATTGGATCTTCCATAGGACTCTAGATTTAGTTGGTTTTTTAATAACTAACTCCAACTAGAAAGAGATTTCCCACCTTAAATCTAACTCCTAACAACCTAGGTTTGACTTAACTTGGATTTCATTGATTCAAGTCACATAACGATACCAAATTGGATTCCCACTAGGATGTCTAGTGGCCTGCACTTTTTGGTCCTTTGACCAGCCACGTGGTACCCATAGATAGCTAGTGGGGGTCCATGCTGGTCAACAAGCCAAACCATGTGGGTGACATAGACACAAAACACATGAGAAATCTAGGCCTAACATGTGGGAAATATTCTCCAAGGCAGTCTCCTTTGTTAACAAATTATTAATTCCGGGAATACCCGATCTATAAAATATAATGCAAAAAGTTTTTATCCCCGTTGGAGCATACTGTCCATTGACTCCCTCGGGTAAAACCCCATCTAGGATTAATTTTAGGACAACAAACTTTGGGGACGTAACCTCTTCAGCCCATGATTAACCTTACTAAAATTTCCGAGTTTTACCCTCTATGTACTTGGAAAAAATAATGTCTCATGATTGAATAGAGACCGTCCAATTTATAGATGGTAAGATCCAAGTGTTAGAAAAATTAGAATTCAAATTTTTTCTTTTGAGAATAATCATCTAGTACTTTTAGGTGGTTCGCAAAATTTCAGATTGAAAAAAAATCTCCCATGCAAATTTTTTGACCGAGAAAGTAGATCTACACTATGCTTGTGCGGGAGCATAGTCTATGTGCTGAAATATAATATTTCTTACAAATAGATCCTTATTTGAAATATGAAATTCACTGAACAAAGCCAAATTGGCTAAGTATAGAATTAAAAGTCATTAATTTTATCACCAACACTTAAAAGATTCCCTTTTAAGAACCTTAGAAGAGTTTACACTGAAACTAGATCTACCCTGCTCTCCATTGGCTACTCTATGCCACATCAGGACTTCAAACCAACTCAACATACTCATGACCCGCAAATACTCCCATGCAAGGGGATCGGATTGGCTTGTCAAAGATGGTCAAGGCATAAAAGTGCCACACTCCACAAGTATCTAGCGTTTTTAGATATTCTCCTAAGGAGAAGTTAAGAGTCTGATGTATTGACTTAAAAACAGCTGCACATGGGTGTCTAGGGGAGCTCTCTCAGGTGACATGCATTCTAACGGTCACACAGACCCAATAAAACTCAAGGATCACACAACTATGAGGTATTTAGCAGTACACATGCTATTTAGGATTCCATTTGGAAGATTTTCATGCACTTGTCCTCACAAGCCCCTAAACATCCTACATTGCAAAATCCAACAAACACATCCACCCTAGATGTAGCTGGTTTATATAGGGTACTCGTGGACCCTCTTCAGCATCGCGCATCATGGGACCAAACATAACCAGCTTACGGTACGGATACACTCATCTAGCTAAGGCCTATTCTTACGACAAGGAGAGAGTGATGGAGCACACGTGTCCCGTATAGAGCCCAACTCACTACTCATGCTTTGCTCTAGGTACACAACTAGACGTCACTTTCACTCAAATTGAGCGTAATCCACAAATGTTAAAGCATAAGGCCACATGCATGGAGAAACATAAGAGAGCTTTAGGCTAAGACTAAGTGTACATGCATTTAAAGTCTAGACATCTTATGGTTGAGAACTCTATTGTGATGACTATTGGACTTTGGTCCTAAAGTCATAGATCACCATCAAATACATTACCTTGAAGTATTTGGCTATGAGGCGCTAAAAAACAGTTAAGAGCGCAAGCGATTATGTATCAGCAAATTGTTTTCAAATCCTCATTGTTCATTTGAAATTTCTTATGTAAATATGCTATTGTCCCTGATGCACCCAACAAAGAAGTGAATCCTTCTCAATGGATGTCTTGTTTCAATCTCCTTGACATCCGTGTCCTGTGAAATTTTAGGGTGACAAATTTCAGCGTTTCTAAAAGAAACTCTGAAGAAGCTTCTTCGCTGTCTACAAACTGCAATTATTATTACTATTAATAGTATTATCATTATAGCTATACAATAGCAAGTAAATATGGATGTCATTTTTACTCCATACAAATTGTGGCACATAGATCCTTAGGGGAGTCACAATATAGGTGGGGCAACATGCATAGGAGTTACAACCATTATGCATAACTGTTATAGTTGGAAATGACCCAATATGTAATTGTTATAGCACGAAAATCACCCATGTTTCCATAACGGACATGAGGCCCATGCATGTTTCTCTAATGGACGTGTCGCCCATAGCAGTCACTACACTCCCCCTCCAGCTGGAGCATATATATCAGCTTGCCCAAAGTATCCTTTCGTCGAACTCTATTAGAAGCCTCGATAAGTATGTATGGCGGCTGATTCTTGGCATATTGTCTTTGAAGGGACCGTTTCTCTGATGAAGTGATAGATGACCTTATATGCTTGGTTCTTTCATAAAATACAGGATTTGAGCCAATATAAATTGCTGCATGATTATCGCAATGTGGAGGAATAAGAGCTGATACATTAACACCAATTTCTTGAATTAGAGAATGGAGCCAAATTATTTCACATGTGGCACTTGCCATTCCTCGATGCTCAAGTTCTACTAAAGATCGAGCTACAACACTCTACTTCGTAACCTTCTAGGTGACTAAATTACCATCCATTGTCATAAAGCAGTCACTGGTAGATCATTAATGAAGATAACATCTGGCCTAATCTGCATTGCTGAAATCTTGTACATCAAGGTGACCGTGACTGATATACAGTAGCCGTCTCCTTGGAGTAGATTTTAAATATTGTAAAATGCGATAAACGGTAGCCAAGTGATGGGAGCACTGTGCGTGCGCAAACTGGCTTGCCACGCTTACAACATATGCAATGTTTGGTTGTGTGACAATCAAATAAGTAAGTCTATTCATTAATCTCTAATATACATCAGGGTTCTTTAGGCTCTCTGACTGCTGATCATACAGTTTGTGATTAACCTCTACGGGAAATTCTGCTGGTTTGGCTCCAAGCATTCCTGTGTCGTTGAGGAGATCAAGAGTATACTTCCTTTGAGACAAAAAATAATTCCTTACTTAGCCCTAGCCACATCCAAGGAAGTATTTCGATGGACCAATATCCTTGATGTCAAAAACACCCGCAAGAAATATTCCACTTTTTGATTCTCATGTTCAGTATTTCCTATGAGTACTATGTCATCCACATACACTATTAGTATTGTGGTAGAACAAGAATCTCTTTAACAAATTCAGAATGATCAGACACTTCTTTGAAATCCAAATTGATTGCCATACTGAATTCTTGAACTAAACCCAAGGTGATTGTTTCAGTCTACCCTTGAGGATGAAACCCAGGTGGTAATGCCATATACCCTCTTACAGATCTCCATGAAAAACAGATTCTGGTGGGTTGTCCATTTCCTATTTATTGCAATAGATAAAAGTACATGTACTGATTTCAATTTTGTTGCAGGAGCAAAAGCCTTTTTATAGTCAAGCCCATATAACTGTGTGAAACCCTTAGCCCCCAGACAATATATCTATCAATCAAACCATCTGGTTTGTGCTTCAGGGTATACACCCATCTTACATGTCGTCCTTCTGGCGATCAATTACATCCCAATTTACTGCTTCTCTAAGGCAATCATTTCCTCAATCATGGTTGCTGTCATTGCAAATGAGCCAATGCATCTACACCCTTGGTGGGAATAGGAACAAAGGAAGTAGAGAAAATATATGCATGAAAGGAAGGTGAAAGCGAAACATAAGACACAAACTTACTGATCGGATGAGAAGTCCCTTTTCTTTTTTCCCCTCCTTACAACAATAGGTATATTGAGTATAAGGGTAGAAGGAGAAGAAGTACCTGACGCATCAACGAGTATGGGTTGATTGGTTACATCAGACTTTCCCTTGTTTTTTCAGGTGTACACATTCAACTGTTTCTTAGTAGATTCCACGTTTTCCTTGGTTGGATTATTGGAACGATTTGTGATCATTGAAAGAGGAATATGATTGTTTGGTGGCGTAGTGGATATCGAATCTCTTCAGGAAGAAAGAGATTACATATTATCAAAAAGGTAATATCTTTTGAGACATATTTCCTTTTACTTTCCGAACAAGAACACGTATCCTTTTTGAGAGTTTCGAGTATTGGAACTGTCTTGATCATTGAAAGAGGAATAGGATTGTCTAGTGACATAATGGACATCGAATCTCTTTAGGAAGAAACAAAGTTATATTCTCAAAGAAAGGTAATATCCTTTGAGACATATTTCCTTTTAGTTCCCTTTTGAGAGTTTGAGTATTCTAGAAATGCACATCTAGTAGATTGAGGTCCTAATTTGTTCCTAGCTGGTCTAAGGTATTGCACAAAGCATACACAACCAAACTTTTTTGGTGGAAAAGAAAACAAAGGAACTATATGGTGGAGAATTTTGAAAGGATAAACACCATAGAGAATAGGTATGGGCATTCTATTGATCATATAAGCAGCGGTAAGAATTGCGCATCCTATTATGTCTTAGGTACCATCACTCCTATTAAGGTGCCTCTCACCACTTCTAACAAGTGTCTATTTTTCTGTTCTACCATACCGTTATGTTATGGTGTATAGGAACATGTTGTTTGAGTTTCTGTACCATGTTCAAGAAAATAAATTGTGAAGCCATTTTATAGATCCTCTGGTGCATTATCATAACAGAAAATTTTAAGTTGGGTCTCAAATTGGGTTCGAACCAGGGTTTGAAAACTCAGCTGTCCGGTTCGACTCGGTTATCGGCAGACCCCTTGCTGGTTCCACTACAATATCGGGAATTGCCCGTGTCTAGAGAGAACCGGGCGATTCCCAATAGTGAATCGTTGAGTCTCAACAGTGACTCGTCCAAGAACACGGGCTGCATAGTGTTCTTCACGATTTTCATGGTTTTTTGTCATTTTTTTTATCATTTTTCATCTTTTACAGCTTTATAATCGAATCATGCAAGCTTTATTTTAAATTTTTCAGCCATTTCAGTCAATAAAAGGTAGTAAAAGTCACCGATTTTGATCAAAAAAATTTGGATATGTGAAGAACCCTAAAAACGTTTTACGGTTCCTGCATTTCTTTGATTTCAAGCAAAAGAGGGCATCATTTTTTGTAAAATCTGAGGGTTATTGATTGGAAGAGTGTTGTTCAGAGGTTTTTGTTCATAATTTGTGAGTATTTTGGACGAATACATATCAAATTTGAATTTGAAGCCACGGGTGCACGAAAAACAGGTAAGAGCTACGTTTTTTTTTTTTTCCGCCATTCTATCAAATTCACTCAATATTTTGCAAATAATATGTTAAATTTATAAGCTTTTAATTCGTTATTGTGTTGTTTATCATCACATGTATTCAATTTGATTTTATTTATTCAATTTGAGTTTGATGTTTGAGAAAAAAAGACTGATGTCTGTGAAGAAAAAATGGACTGCGTTTTTTTTTTTTCCCCGCCATTCTATCAATTTCACTCAAAATTTTACAAATAATGTGTTAAATTTATAGGGTTTTGATTTGTTATAGTGTTGTTTATCATCACATGTATTCAATTTGTTTTTATTTATTCAATTTGAGCTTGATTTTTGAGAAAAAAAGACTGATGTTTGTGAAGAAAAAATAAACTGCGGTTTCTCTTTTTTTTCCGCAATCTATCAATTTTACTTAATATTTTGCAAATAATGTGTTAAATTTATAGGGTTTTGATTTGTTATAGTGTTGTTTATCATCACATGTATTCAATTTGAGCTTGATTTTTGAGATTGAATGACTGATGTCTGTGAAGAACTGCGTTTTTTTTTTTCCGCAATTCAATCGATTTTATGTAATATTTTGATAATAATGTGTTAATATTATAGGGCTTTGATTCCTTATAGTGTTGTTTATCAAAACATGTATTCAATTTGATGTAATTTATTTGATTTGAGGTGGATTTTTGAGTTGGAATGACTGATGTTAGGTGGGTCTGTGAAGAACTGTTTTTTTTTTTTGTTTAATTCATGATCAATTTTTTTGAAAAATCGTGATTTTCCAAAAAATTGTGATCAGTTTTTGATTATCATGAGGAATTAAACAAGATTTTTAGTTAAAAAAATTGCATGCTGATAGATTATTTATGCAAAAAAATACATGTTATTATATTTTTAATGCAAAACTGTATTTTTTAATTTGTTGTTAATGCAAAAAAATACATTAACAAATACGTGCTGGTAAACTGTATTATTTTTAATGCAGTTTTGCATTAAAAATGTATTTTTAATTTTTAAAATTTTTAATGCAAAAAATACATGTTGTTAAACTGTATTATCATGAGGAATTAAAGTGAATATCATTGTAAACAAATCGTGGTATGTATGATAATTATATTATCTTGCATTTTTTCAATTTTATTATTAAATTTTTAATTAAAAAAATGTATGTTCTTGATAATTGAGTTGTAGCCATGTTTGGAGCTTGCATTTTTTATTATATTATCTTGCATATTTTTAATTGAAATGGACGACTATTTGTGATCATTTCAATTGAGTTGGGATTGTGCCCACTATATCATTGTAAAATTTATTTGTGGCATTGTGAATGACTATATCGTTGTAAATGTTTCTTGTGTCAAATATACGTGTAGTGGCATTATGGATGACTATATTATTGTAATTTTTTTCTTGATTCTAAGTGTGACTTATACAAACTTTTTTTTTATCTATAATGTTGCATAAATATTTTTTTGTTCTCAGTAGGAACTAATTCATGTTTGTTGAAATGAAGATTTGTGACAAGTCCATATGTATTGGCATTGTGAGTTACTATACCATTGTAAATATATTTCTTATTGATACTATATCAATGTAAATTTTTTGTTCTATATGTGTGGCTTATATAGGCTATTTTATCTATAATGTTGCATAAATAAATTATTTTTCTCAGTAGGAACTAAATTATAGTCACGTGAATTCAATCAATGGCATCAGCATGACCAAGATGAAGAACGACGTCGTCTGTCATTTTATTTTTAGATTGTATGTTACGAATTGTATGCTTTATTGTAGTCTATGTATGATGATATACTTAATCCATGATAATTCTATGTTTATCCTTTTGTGTGATGTAAATTAAATGGTAAATAGTAGTTCATGCAGGGAAAGAACATATCAATATTCGCATATTCATGCAAAGAAATGAAAATTCTTAATGGAGTACCCTCATTTCTTATTGAATTCCTAAAAAACAACATTTATGATGAATTTTAATAATTTTTTCGGATTTTTTTTAAGGTTTAATCCAACCGATTCAGTCGATTCCCGATCCAAATCCCCGATTCGCCAATCCGGATGGGTTTTTGAGATGCCCAATCCGGATCACCGATCCGCTTTTTAAACCACTGGTTTGAACCATTTTTATGAAATATTTTAAGTATTAAAGGTGCTTTATCTTTACTTTTTATAAGATAGATCCTAGTATACCGAGAGTTAGTCCTCAATGAATGAGATAAGATCGTCATCCAAATACAAAAGTAAGCAGAGGCGGCCCCCAAACATCAGAATGAACAAGATGAAATGGCTTAGTGCTTTTATTTTCACTAGAAACAAAAGTGCTTATACAATGATAGGTCTCACCTTTTAGCAGAGGACCACTCAAAGAAACAAATTTATTTAGAAACAATAATTTTAAGGATTTCAGAGACGTGGCCTATGCAGGTGTGCCACAAGAATACCTGCTCATCGTTGGAAATATAGCATATCAAGGCCTAAATTCCAGTAGTCTCGCATTCAGTGGGAGCGATTGAGAGATTGAAATCTTGGCGTCTTGCGAAATGGAGCCCAGATTCTTTTACCCCGAGTACGCATGAGGCATCTAGAGTTTATGTGTTGAGAAAGCAATTTCTCAAGGAGATGTGAGGGTCATCTCCTAGTCAAGAGTTTATAGGTTAGTCTCATGTTTAGCTACAATCGGCCAGGGTTTGGAGAATCCAAATGAGAAAAATAGAATCCGAGTACTTATTGAGTATTCGTCCTGTATGAAATGGTCAAGACTTATGGGACATAAGTCCGTATCCTGTCACGAGACCATTGCATGGCATGTGCATTTTCATTTCGTACGGGAAGCCACTCTTCCAAATGCATTGTCCGAGTTTGGAAGAGCCAGTGCACATGTGCTTTGAGAGGACCCTTGTAATTGAGTTGGATCATGTCCCACAGGGGTACATCTGTAATCCATTGAGAGCCGAATGATCGAAAGTTTTGGCTCAACGGGTTTGATATGGCCAATTATGTGTCGCTGCTTTAGACTGTAGAACATAAGTCTATTGGGTCGATTTGAGACTCTGCGGAACATCATTCGGGACTAGCCCAATGGAGTACTCCGATACCTATAGGTATTAGCCTGAGATCTCACTATACCTTTTCTCCGATTTTATAAAGATGAGAAAAACCTAATAATTCCTCAAAAAACCTTAAATATTTATTGTGAATTTTAGAGAATTTTTTATAATTTTATTTGCTAAAAAAATAGGGGCTTTCATATTGTTTGGCTCAAATTCCACTTTAGTCCTGATCTCGTAGTGCCATGTGGCGTCCGAGTGGCCATAGGGCTGCCACATGGCACCCCACACCTCACTTTAGGATCACCGTCCAGTTGGGCATTGATCCCTAGGCAGGGGACTAGATTAGCATTTGGTTGCTTGTTTTATAAGGGGTTGTGTTATGGTGTCTTGTTATATATTGTTATATTTTGTTATATAATGTTATAAATTAAGGCCTTTTTTATCACATGTCTTAATTAAACTCACACATGGGTCATGCATGGCATATGTGAAGTTTAATTAATTTATTTATTTGATATTAAAAAGAAAATGCATTTTCAAATTTGAGTTGAAAAATATCTTCACACTCGTGTGAAGAGGATGTTATCTTTAAATTGATTGGTTTGAAATTTTAGATCTACAAAGTGATTAGCTTTGATAAAGAAGAATATCTCCACATGTGTGAGCTTTGCCAATTACTTCTTTGCCTTTTGGCCTTTGTGGTTATCTACTCTAATACATTATTAAAAAAACTAAGGGTATTTTTGTAAGGCCATATTGGATACAATTAGAACAAAAACATGGGTCAAAAGACAAAATGGTAGAGTGGCATAACTTAGGGTTAGGGTGAGTGATAATGGTGTGAAATCCCATTCTTTCATCCTAGTGGTTGGATGGGGATGGGTGGCTAGGTACATTAGCCTCTCATGTGCCTTTGGATTAGTGCATCAAAGGTGTTGATTGAATCCAAAGTTACACCCATGTTATAAACGCACATCATGAGATCTTTAACCCTAACTATCTCAACTCTTGAACCATTTTGAAAAATTGTTGTTCCCCTCCCTCTTCTAAGGTTTTGTGAGAGAAAATTGAAGAGAGAGCTTTTAAAGTTCCATTAATGGTGATCTTGATGGTGGTCCTTCTTTCTTATGCTTAAGTCCATAGTGTGCATTTATCAAGGTAAACTGCATTGAATTTTCTTTTTTCATAAGATCATATCCTTGGCATCTATAGTTGCTGGAGTTTTGAACTTAGAAAAGTTTCATTGATCTTAGAATCCCCATTTGATCATCTTTTTCATCATGCTTATTCATAATGTGGTCCTTCATGAGTTATATAGCCTATATGCATGAGAATCCATGATCATGCATACTATCCATTAATTACTTTGCTTCAAACCCATCAAATAATTTAATATCAAAGTGTCACTCCATTTTCAGAACATTTTCATCACGTTTTTACCTATGGGAGTTCATAATCTTTCCATACGAGATTGTTTTGGTGGTCCGAGGGACCACCGTGTGTAGTTTGGCAATAACTCTCTTGTTTTTTATCTTATTCGATTCAAACTTTTTGCATTATGTTTTGGATGATAATGCATGTGTTGAGATCTTAAGAAGTGATTTTAAGGTGTGTAATTTCTTCCCATTTGGATTGGACACTCTTGTGAGATTGAACCACTTTTGTACAATCCAAAGCGACAAAATTAAGTCCTTATAGGACCTGATTGCGTGGCCCGGCACAAGGGGTTCGAAACATGGCTTCCCTATTTTAATTTGGCATTCTAATTCCTTGTTTAGTTGATTTTATTTTTTAGAATTTAGTTTAGATTAGTTGCATGATGTATTTAAGCTTTGGGATATAGTCTATGAAAGTGTAATTCATGAGCTAGTCTTGCTTTATATGTAATTGCCCCATACAGGATTGGTATTTGAGTTTATTTACAGTGGTTATACAAGGCTAGAAATGTTTGTAATTGTTATGTAAAAGGATTGTAACTTATTCACTTAGCTTGGTTTTTAACAAGTGGCTTGTTGAAGGTGTCCATTTTGCCTTGTTTTTTGGCTTGGAAATTTGCTCTAGCCTTTGTATCCACTTTCACTCATAACTTTTAGACTTGGAGTTGGGATCGATAGAACTGTAGAAGTGCATCCCGTGTTGAACAGGTACAGCCTATTGTCTTTACGACCACCGCCATTTGTCTTGTTTATAGATCTTGAAAACACAATGTGAGGGAGAGTATGTGATGCAACAGGTACAACCTATTGTCTTTACGACCACCGCCAATTATCTTATTTCTAGATCTTGAAAACACAATGTGAGGGATAGTATGTGATGTTGCAGTTTAGTTTTTTTTGTTAGACTGCTAACAGAGAGAAGATTAGAAGGAAATGAAGGCAAACATACTAGAGAGGGTAGGGACAAGGATTATGAAAGTTTATATGTTTCACTCCCATAGGCACTAGACATGGATCCATAAGCAAGTTTAACTTCACTAGAAGCAGAAGAAAAGGGCTAGAAACGAACTTTCTTACTGATCATCTGATTAGTAGCCCTGGAATCAATGATCTAGGATATAAAGGAGGTGGAGTTGGAGGCATAGTTTGCAGTTGCATATGTATCTGGATGCCCTACCAGTTTCTTAGAGCTGAGTGAGTCCTTGAGAGCAATCAACTGGTGTTGATCTTTGATGGCCTAATCTCTTGGATCGAATACATTGATTTATGACATTTTTCTTCTCTCTCGAACGCGAGACCCTAAATTTTTTCATGGTACTAATCCCTTAGTTTCAAAGTTTACAAAGACCCATTTTTTTGGTTTGTTTGGGCAAAGAAAGGTATGGAGTATATTATGTAGTTTGTGTGGAGTAAAAAAAAAAAAGCTATAGGGTTTTTTTTGCTGGATATAGAAAGAGTTTAGGACAGAACTTACTTATTGGTAAAAGAAAAGTGAGATGATCTTGCTGGGAATATGAGGTTGCTAGAAATGAGATGATTTTGGTGGAAATGTTGTACTTGAGGTTGGTAAAGGAAAGTGAGATGATCTTCCTAAGGAAATTTATACTTGAGGTTGGTAAAGGAAAATGAGATGATTTTGCTGGAAATGAGTTTGCTGATACACTTCAACTTCAAGCCCGAGAAGAAGGAAAAAATCTTGATTCTAGGGTGTTGAAAGTGATAGATATCCTAGGGTTTCAAGCCTTGCTCTAATACCATGTTAAGATTGAGCGAGAAAGAGAGAGAGGGAGAGAGTAATATTCAAGCACAATATAAGATACTACAGATGTATTTTTACTCGTATACAAATAGTGAGGCAATTTGCTCTATATATATATACCCATAGATCCCTATGGGATTGTTATGATATAGATAGGTCAACATGCATAGGAGTTACAATTGTTATGCGTAACTGTTACAACAGGAATCACCCGAATATGGTAACTGTTACAGCAGGAAGATTTCCCCAATATGATAGCTATTACAGCAGGAAAATATTGAAATATCGTAGAGTATTATACACATTATCACCACATGCATGTTTCTACAATATGCACAAGGCCCATACCAGCCCATAACAGTCACTACAATTATTATTATTATATTTGATAGATAATAGAGTCAATTACTTAGTGAGAGGTGTACATCAAGTTGCATAGACAAAACACAGATTTGTACAGGGAGAAAGGAGAAGGTGGCGGAGGGAAGGGAAGACAGATAGAAAGAAGGAGTGCCCCCACCCCCGGGGGTGGGGGGGGGAGGTTCTGTGTGTTGAAAAGTCAAGGAAGTTATCTAGATAAGTAGATAACCCTTTGCATGTGTCAACCAATTATTTTTTTTTTAACCAATAGTTCACTGGGGCTAATGCATATCTTGGGCTCTTATCTATGTTCTTATCAATCCTTCTTACTCATTCTTGATTTACAGTTATGTAATCTTGTCAAAACATTACTAATTGAGACGAATACCATTGGTTAATTGTATGTAATGCACATGTTTAGGTTTCAGTTTGATTCTTATTGCAATTCATCTTTCTCCAAATCAGCAAGCAAATTGAATTAATCACCTATACTAGCAATTACCTTTATGAAGTGATGCTTTAAATCCTAACAGATACCAAATATGCTGGGGTAATAAAAGATCTGCACGCCGCATTCTTCTCCATTTGCCTTGTCTTGTGTTTTGTGTAGTTCCTTCCTGGACTTCTTTGGTGTTAGTTAATTTATACTTAATTTAGTCTTTGCAGTTGTGGATTCTTTGCTTCATTGCCACTATTTGGTATTTCTATAACAGGTCGAATAATAAAGTATTTACTGGATCATGGTCCTAATTTTTTTCATCATGCTTCTACCTCCCTGTTTTGGTCTTGGAAGATTGGGGACACTAGCCACCATTGATTAGACTTGGGGGCAAGTTGCGCATAGTTATTTCTGGAAGATTAAGTGAAGTGGTGTGCTTGCGAACTGTCTCAGTTAGCAGCCCCTTGAATCGAATTTTAGTTACAGTTCTCCTGGAAACCCTAGCATAATGGGGGGGGGTTTGAGCCATTTCTGCAGTTAAGTATGGCAATGTGCAGAATTGTTTTTCAGGTCCTGCTGAGACCTGTAGTTTTTACTATGGTGGAAGCAATAGCCCTTTTAACTGCAGTTACTTTGTTTTTCAGGTTTCTTTAAAGCTAATTATAATGGAATGTTGTTTGCCTAAAATTATGAGAATGAGACAGCTTGATAGGGGCTTGCTTCTCTTGGGATATCTGTGCATTATACCTTAATCATGCTGCCGGAGTCGTCTTTCACCTTGTTCTTTGAATTTGAATACCCTTTTGTTTAAGCACACCACCATTGTAGTCCTCATACAAAACAATCACAACTGGGTTAACACAAGCACTAAAAGATGGGTGGGTGTTAATATTTGATTAGACCTTCCAACATTTATTTTCTCTCTGTTTTTATATAACAGTTTAAAAGTTTCAAAAAAAAAAAACCGCTTCTTTTCTATCTGTGATTAGACCTTCTGATATTATCATATCAGCTTCAAAAAATTCATATTGTAGTTTACTTTCTGTCATGAATTATAATTTCTGTTTGAATATGTTACAGGTAAGCCAATCGCTCAATGGAAATTAACATAATTACAATAGGTTTAACATAAACTCTATGGTAATGAATGGATATACAATGTTTGGTTTGACATTCTAACTATTCTTAAATCTTTCTTAATCATGGGGACCTTATCCTTTGTGAAGTTAACTTTGGAGTAATGCAACTTCTCATTCAAGCTATTCTCCGGCCATTCCTCAAGAATGGGATGCTTGTGTTCATGTTACTAACTAGAGGTATTTATCATGGGACTAATTCAGGCATCTTGGTAGGCATAGCTTACCATTTCCAAAACTCAACCTGAGTTCACAAGTCACTGTATCAGGTTGATTAGTGAGCTGACCTGGTTTACTCAACCAGGTTATAAACAGAAGAAAAAACTCTACAGGCCTTTGATGGCCTAGAATGGCCTAGAAGAAACCAAATATCTGATAGGGTTTTGATTCGACCTGATGTTTATGACCCTATTTTTGTCTGGGTTGAGCTGACCCTACTGGGTCTTACAAGACCCTCCATATTGTGTCTGCAAGCTATGTTGGTGGTAGGTGCACAAATCCAAAGACTGTAAAAGTTAATGAAATGGAGGTGCAAACATTGCCTTCAAGCTTGAATTCTAATTTATTGAGAATGCCAGTATCTAGAATTATTTGATGGATTTGCTCAACTGTAATCTTGAGTCTATGCGATTGGGGGTTATTGTTACATGTACCATTGCATTTGGTGGGAAAGGAAATGTACCTGTGGTTGGATGTCAAACCATTTGTAAGAACGTACCTGTGGTTGGATGTCAAACCATTTGTAAGATGGAATTACTATCGGTCTTAAGGGTTTTGATTTGTGTAGGTTGTTACCCATTTATAGTTATTCTCCTTTTCTCGGAACATTGATTTATTTTGTATCTCTTACCTATCAAAAGAGAAGGCTTTCCTAAACTAGTTTAGAACGTAAAATTCAATTATGACATTCTTTAAATTTTTTGTCAATCCCCAACTGGGTTTGGGTAATGAAATCACATCAGGAAAGTTGAACAATAACCGTGAAATTCATCTTAGATGTCACCAGCTTGAGATGGTACTAGTAGTTTTACCTTCCTTATGAAGGTGAGTTTTTATGACTTATGAGGCAGGGATTATACTTAGATAGTGAGCACAATTCAATTAGATTGGTTCTGAATAAGCATGGTCTTTGTTTCAGATGTGAAAGTTTCTTTTTATCTGTTTGTCTTCCTCTTAATGAAGAAGCTTGTACCTTGTGTTTTCCTGATTCTTGTATGATGTCCTTCGTTGTATGTCAATTGATTGTGAATATCATGATACTTCTGTGTCAATTAATTGTCAACAAATTTGCCATATCGAATTATTGTCAACAACTTCTGTGAAAGTTGTTTTTTTATCTGTTTGTCCTCCTCTTGATGAAGAAGCTTGTACCTTGTGTTTTCCTGATTCTTGTATGATGTCCTTTGTTGTATGTGAATTGATTGTGAATATCATAATACTTCTGTGTCAATTAATTGTCAACAAGTTTGCTATATTGAATAATGTTTCCTCTATACTTACTTTTAAGTTTATGCCATAGATTGTATTCCTGTTTGTTGCAGGTATATGGAGATGAGGAATGGTCCTTTGGATTTTGTGAAAATGGCAGTGGAGTATTTAGTTGCCCCCCATGTAAAAATCCTATGTACGCATATCGTGAAAGCATTGCCCTTGGTGAAACAGGGTTTTCAATCTCCAAGGTCAACCAGATACTGAGGGAGCTTAGTAGGGAATGGCCTGGAAATTCCTACGACCTTTTGTCTAGAAACTGCAATCACTTCTGTGATCAATTATGTGAGAGGCTCGGTGTACCTAAACTTCCTGGTAATTTGCATTTTTGGATATCAAATAATGTATGCTATAACTTCTACAGCTGAGAAATTGTTTATATGTTTCATGTTCTTGTTACATAGTTTCGTGCATATTTTTTCTCCAATGATAATATTTTAATAAACAGAATGTCAATTTGGCATGTGGTTCTCTTTTTGTCTTTCTGAAATTTTCTATGATTTATATTCATTTAAATGACTCTGAAGTTACAGATTTTTTAACTTCTATGGGATAATCTTCAAAAAGAAAATTACAAGCAAAAGAAGTTACAAAAAGTAACTTTTGTGGGAAATAAGGTTCCACTTGTTGGCCCAAACGACAACTTCCCATAGTAATCTTCTTCCATGCTGCAAATTTTACCGGAAAGGCAGAAGGGGAGATTGGAGCTTGATAGAAGTGGGTAGACAAAGAGAATGCTGGTGCAGATGATGGCTTGGCTTTTGGGAGATAAATGTAGAGAAGAGGGACTTGAAGAAGAGCAAAAGGATTTGAAATTAAATTACAACTATAAAATTGTGAAGTTTGGACAACTTCTGAGGACTATGGGGTGGCTGGTCGATGGATCACATCATGGTTTCCTACTTCTGAGAGTTCTATAATTTTGTATCGTATTGTTTGTGCATGTATAGTCACTTTTTTTATGCTCTTCTTTTATTCATGGATAGGAAAATGATTCTTTATGCATAGTTATTATATGCTTTGCTTTTCATTTAAATTTTTAATGCTTGGTTATTTCCATAGGAATCTAGTTTCTAATGTTCTGAATGTGTTGGAAGTTTCTAAAGTAGGTGGGGGCCAGGATTTCTAGATGAATTGACTCACCTTTATTAACATGGTATGTATGCTATTGCCACCTCGTATATGCTCATGATGGGATATATCTTCTGAAGGTCTGATTTTCGGTTTTGTATCAAACCTAGATCTGAATAGTTTTCTCTCCAGTTGGAAAGATTTTCGGATGTCTACCCAAAAAAAAAAAGATTTTCGGATGTACCTTTTCATTTGTGTTGTCAGGCAAGAAAACTTTGCCTGAGACACATTTCTGCGTGGTATTTTTTTTGTTTATCGTTGACTGTAAAACAGCGTATGGGTGTGCGTCATTCTAGTTTACAAGTATTTTGGGGGTTGTATGAAAATTGAGACTAAATGTGAAGTTGTGCTTGTCTATGTGTTCAAGTCCTATGGCTTGTTTATGTGTTTCACTTCCTGGAAAATTTGTGTGCATGGATATGTCAGAATCGCAACACTGGTAATATTTGAAAGTCATTCTAGGCTGTCACCTGTGCTCTCCAGTGGTCATCTTGGACCAGCATAATGGTTTATGCCTTAAGGTGATATCAGATTAAGACAGAGGGACGCCGTGAATTTGAAGGTGATGTCGGATTGTTGATATTGTCATTCATGGCAGAGGCGACATCTTGAACTTGTTTGGAGCATTTGACCTGTTTAACTCCCTAATTGCTGGATCCAATAGAAAAGGAAATTCAAGTACGTCCCATATGTGCAATTAGAATAACTTTTTATCATGGTCTTACTTTATCAGTCATGGCTTTACGGATGGGAAAATGACATTGCTATTGATTATTTTGTATCACTTATGGAGAGTAGGATGTCAAACTTTCTTATTACTTCATGGCTTTGGAGATCCATGGAGCCCCATATTAGTGACTTGGGTGACTAGGAGACTGACTTCGATGGTAAACCTTCTTTTCTTTTTTTTTCTTTTGGAAAGGCAGTACACATGGCATTGGCATCAACTATATGCAGTTATGGCCTCAGCTCCTCTTATAGACAACAGAATTAGGATACCTTGTCCCCTTAAAATGCATTGTTGTAGCTAGGTTGTGATGCACATTTCTGTGTGCCTGTTTCCCTTTGGAGAGGAGCAAACATACAGTAGTGTATTGTCATTCAGTTAAAGAAATGTTGGTTGTTGACTAATCAAGGTGTTGTACACTGGATTTCACAAATTTGATTGGCCGATGTGCTTATCATCATATAAAAGGTGAAAGGATGCTTAACAAAAAGGTTGAGTTGGAAGAACTTTTATAAAGTTCGATTGTTTGAACCATTTTCAACCACGTTTGAGATATTAGTGGTTTGAATTGTCGAAATTCTATTCCTTAATGGTGTTTACTTTGTTATATTTATTAGGCCTGTCCCTATAAATGGCATTTTAATCTTTTCTTCTATTGGATTGGTAAATAGTATTTATAAAAATGTTTGATTATGTGGATGATGATTTGTTCTTTTCTCAAGTCCCTTGCATTCTTTGACCGTTGGATCAGCATATGGATCCTTAAATCATATCAAGGTGTTCTTAGCTTTGTTGATTTGGTGGTTATAGGTCAATCAAGTCAAGGTTGCATTGATCTTGTGCCTCTCTTTTAACAATCTATTTGTCTGGGGTGTTTTTTTCGGTTTACGCCGGGGCCTAGCCTTATGTAGCTTTATTGGATTAAAAGGAAACATTTGTGGGCATTACTCTAGCTTCCGGTTTTTATTGCAATTAGGAAATACTAGGGACTTCTTTAGCTTGGAGCACCAGTTCAAGCCTTGGATTAGTTGATTCTTGCATGTAGTGCTGAACTTTATTTTGTTTCGGTCATTCTTTGTCAATATTTTGAGCTGTTCTTAACTTTTCAAGATCAAAAGCATGCTGATTAGGAGTTTGGTCCTCTACACTCACCTGACCATTAGCCTTTGAGAGTAGCCAAGGGTCTCTTGCTGACACAAGGTGTTCAAATGTTAGAAATATTGCAAATGGAGTAAGAGAGGTGTTGAGCTTAGGTTTAGGAGCGGGGGGCAATGGAGATGCAGAGTGAGGGAGAATAAGGAAACCTATTAGTCCTATAAGGATTTATTTATTTGGAGAAGGCAAATCTGTGTCCTAGAGGAGAATTGAGCAAATGGAAGCAGAAGCACATATATTGGAGATCAGAAAGAAGGTGAGCTGGGGGTAAAATGAGGGAAACTTTGAGGAGAAAGGAGGATCAAGGAGTGCAAATAGCAATGTGGATGGGAAGAACTTTGCCGGGATCATTAAGATCTAAGTTTTTTTTTTTGGGGTAAAATTATATTTGTAAGGTGATTGAAACTTTGAAATGAATGAAGCCAACTTGGACACTTCTTCTATCTAAGTTCTAAATATTGAAGACATGGATAATAGACAATGGGAAGTTTGGTTGTAGCACCACTTGACCCTCAGCTACCGGTCTAGGTTTCCATTCCCACTGATGCATTCGAAAACCGTTAATTGTTTCTAAAAACGGGTAGGGGCCTGTTATTCCCCACTGATCTACCCAAGAAAAAGTGTGGAATGATCGTGTTGCTCGGGATTTTGGAGGAGAACCAAATTCTCTTCCAATATGGGAAGGGGTAAAAGTATGCTGGTTTTGATTCTGAGACGGTTTGGAGATGATATAAGAACAGGTTAGGGAGTTAGGTTGGTTGGAGGGAAGTTTCTAAAAGTGCGGAAGAAGAGTAGAAATGGCAAGTTTGGTAACATATGTATGTTTGATTTATGATTTTGTAGTATTTTTTTTAGTATGTGATATATTTTATTCCTTGGTTGTTTATTGTGAGGGTGGCTATTTTGGTTTCTGATCTGGGTCCGGTCAACTATGACTGCAACTATATTTTGCATATGTTCTCTTTGTGTGCATCTTAAGTATAGACATGCCCATCAAGTTCATATCTTCATGTTTATATGCACCCACATACAAATTATACGTGTCTATGCATATATGCACAGCCACCCTGAGTGCATGTGTTTGCAGAGACAAATTTGTGTGCATAATGCATAAATGTATTTTGAACATGTGCACGCATGCGCATGTGCTTTTATGCATGAAAATTTTTTTTGGTAAAAAATACCCCTTCATATTTCTTAAAAAGATAATTTAAGAAAAAGTCTATCGTCTTTCTCTTTCCTCCCATTACAAATCCACATCTTTCCCTCATCTTCTATCTCACTTCCCTCTCTCTCCCGCCATCTCCACCCTTAACTCTCTCTTCATCTCCGTCCTCTCTCTCTATCTCTGGCCCTCCCTCTCTCTCTCTCTCTCTCTCTCTCCATCTCTGGCTCTGTCTCTCTCTTTCTCCATCTGTTCATGAAGTACTTCATCAAATTTAGCAAGAAGAAAAAAATCCTTAAATCTTGTATTAATGTTCACGAAGTGCTCTTTCTGATTCCTTTTTCTCAAGAGGGTTTCATCACAAGTCTGTTGTACTTGAACCTGAGAGTTGAAGTTAGAATTGGGTGCTCTGATCTTTTTCAAAAAAAAAAGAAACAAATAACCACCCAAAAGGTAAAATCCAAACTTCCTGGTACTAACCATTACTAACCATTACTTAGTAATCAGAGAGAGAAAACCATTGAATTCAAACTGTTATTCTAATGAATGAGATAGAAACTGTGGAGAAGAAGAAACCAGAGGGCCCATCAGATGTCTACAAAACTTTTTCTTGTGCTTAAATGCTAGGGCTTTGTTTCTTTCCGCCCAGCAAGCTTGATTCACTTCTGGTTTTTTTAGCACTAGCCATATGAGCAGGCTCAAGCTCAATCCAGCAAACCCAAACCCCTGAAGCAGCGAGCATACTGAATCTCTCCATGAGCGAGGCCTTTTGTTGAGTCCACCAAAACAAATCCTCTTCATGCCTCTGCAAGTCTTTTTGTTAGTCCCTCTGGTTATCTTCATCAATCTTGTATTCGATCTCACCTCAACTTTTTACCCACTTCAATGTTGAGCTACCTCTGTCACTGTTGCCATTTCTTCATCTGCTACCAGGCCGTGCACACACACACACACACACACACACACACACACACACACACACAGAGAAGGAGGGAGGGTAGTTACTTTTTTTCTTCGATTATCATCTTAAGAATAAAAGGTTATTTTCTTGTTTGTGGGGTTTTTGGAGGGAGAGCGTAGGATTGGGGGATTTATGTTTGCTCCCAAAGCTTCTTTTTGCTTTGTTTTGTTTTTTTTTGGGTGCGGCGCAGGGGTTTGCTTCTAGCAAAATTTTCAGCTTTGGGTCATCATCATCATCATGGCCTTTTCCCATCTATTTGGGTCTGCTACATGAATCACGGTCTGTCATTCTGTTCTATTAAGGGTCATATGCTCAGTAAGGCCATAAGTCCTCACTACTTCTAACCATGTCCTTTTGGGCCTACCCGTTGCCTTTTTTGTGCCTTCCACTTGAACTAACTTGTACCTCCAAACAGGTGTTGTACTGGGTTTGCTGCACATGATCAGCCCACCTAAGTTTACTTTCTCTCATCTTATCACCAATTGGAGCTATACCTATGTTCTTCAGGTTATATTCATTTCAAATTCTATCCCTTCTTGCCTTGACTCTCATCCATCTCAACATCCTCATCTCAGTGATACTCATCCTATGTGTATATTGTTTCTTAACCGCCCAACATTTCATCCCATAAAGCAAAACGGGTCTCACTGCTATACTATAGAACTTGCCCTTCAGCTTCATTGGTATATGCAGTGATTACTTAAAACTCTGGCTGCACATCTCCACTTCGCCCTACCCTTCTCTAATTTTATCTGCGATATTTTCTTCAATCTCTCCATTTTCCTGGATCTTCGACCCAAGAAATTGAAAGTGCGCTCGTTTTGGTATTTTTTGGCCGTCAATCTTAACTACTTCTTCGTCTCTACTCCTATTATTATTACTAAACTTGCATTCTATATATTCTATCTTAGTTTGATTAATTTTAAAATCTTTAGATTCTAGAGCATCCCTCCAAATTTTTTAGCTTTGAGTTACAATGTGAATCTCTCTTGGGCCCTTCATGTACAATTTTTAACCAAAAAATTGTCTCGTTGTGGGCATGTTCTGTATGGACTTGCTCGCCATATATGTACATCCCTGTTTATATACCACAAAGACAAAAGCATTGATGTCCGTGCATATATGCACAGCCACCCACTGATGCATGTGTTTGAACCAGTGTTTTAAAAGTTGGCGAGTCGCAACGGACTCGGCCGAGTTGGCACTGGAATCGGTAACCCCATGCCGATTACTGTGTAAAACTAGGAACCGCCCCGTTCTAGAGTAGAATTGCCGGTTCTGAATAGTGAACCGCTCGTGTGATGTCATAAACCGGCGAGAACCGCCCCCTGTACGGCCGTATGACGTCATAGATAGGCTGTGGCTGACGTCACAATGCTGTGTGTGTGTAGAAATCTCACATTGTGAGCTCGTGCTTTGAACGTGGTTCCCGTCTCAAGCTATTCTTCACGAGCAAGGCTATTGCAATTCTTTATATACGCATTGTTCGTCCCACCTCTCTTCGATGTGGGACAATTTTCAATGCCCAACGTTGAGATCTTACTTTAATATATTGAATTATTATTGAAAAAGATACAATATGCGGCGGCGTGGTAAGTTGGTTATCACGTTGGATCCTCATTAGGAGGTCTCAGGTTCGAGCCTTTGGGTTGTGCTGTGTTTAACGTTTTACTTTTGTGTTTTACTTTTGTTTTAAATAATGTCATAAAAAATAATATAAAGAAAATAATGTTATAAAAAAAAAATAAAGAGGAAGAAAATAATGTCATTAAAAAAAAAAGAGGAAAAAAAGCGTTTTATTTTTATCTTCCAAAAAAAATATAGGGAAAAAAATAATGTCATCAAAAAAATAAAAGGAAAAAGTAAAATAAAAGATAATACAACAAGCATTTCTTGTCAAAAAAACAATTTATCTTCCAAACAAAATAAAAAGAAAAATAAAATAAAAGATAATACAACAATTTGAGATTTTAGTGGTCATTTTTTCATCGATTTAATCCATTCTTTATTGTAGTCCATGTATGATTATATATTTATCTATGATGATTCTATGATTTTTCTTTTATGTGATGCAAATTTAATGGTTAACATAAGTTCATATAGGGAAAGAACATCGCAATATTCATAAATTGATGAAAAAAATGAAAGTTAATAATGTAGTTACCCCATTTTTTATTGGATTCCTAAAAAACAAGATTTATAATGAAATTTAATAAGTTTTTTGGATTTTTTTAAGGCTTAATTGGACCGATTCGGTCGATTCCCAATCCGGATCGCTGATTCAGCGATCCGGATGGGTTTTGGGGAGATTGATCTGGGGCACCGATCCGTTTTTTAAACCACTGGTTTGAACACATGCACTCTCACAGCCACCCACCGGTGAGAAATCTTAGGATTTTGTTTTCTACTTCAGATTGAGTGATGTTATTTTGACTTGGTTGTCATCTAGCATGGAATGACTTCTGAAACTTCTAGTGGTTATTGGGATTAAGTGTGTTGTATGGCAGTCCTGCACCCGATTTGTGACACCATGGTTCTGGAATGGAACTGTGGGTGGAATGTGCTCCCATGAATTTGGGATCTTGATCCCAACGCTGGCGGGATTTAGATGCCATCAAGCTGCTGAAACGTATATGATGGCAATCCCATAACTCCTTAGATAGTGATCCTAAGGCTATGACACTTGAAAGGAGTTCCCATATATTTTCCGCTAGTGACCGCATTCTGGTTGCTATGTATCTTAATCCTTGAAGGATTAGAGGATTAGACATTTTCTTATTGGGATTGCTCGTGTTTGATGATGGTGTGGTTTAGCCATCTCTCTCTCTCTCTCTCTCACACACACACACACACACACACACATCCAATCTGCACAAGTGAGGCCTTGGTCTATTTGGTGCACCCTCTTTACGATGCGTCCTTCTGCCTATGTGAACCAGATTTTACAAATGCTATGTCAGGAGTTTTAGCGTTTATGTTAGCCCTCTCCATCATCTCTTCTGCCCTATGGCTTCACACTCCCTCTCTCTCCATCCCCTTTACTTAGAACCTTCACCTCCTTCGCTTCTCTTGTTCTCCTTGCACTTTTTTGTTTCCTATACTCTTTGCCCCTAATTTGAGAGATGAGATGCAGGGAAGGGGGAAGGTTGGATGGTCAAGCAAAACCATATCACACAGAGAGACAAACGTGTTGGTCAGCCTGTGTTTGTTATTGGGACAAACATCAATGGTTCAAACACTTGACTGCCTTACATAAACAGGTCTTTAACAAAATGACCACCTTTTCCATTTTGCTTTCCAGGCTTAGGTTTTAAGTTAGTTTCTATTTTCTTTGGTGTTCGATGTTAATGCCTCTGTATTTGCAAGCTGCTTATAATTGGTTAGGGAACTGTTCCAAAACAAACTTGCTGTCACCGATCCAAAATGAAAATCAATGAAGTTCAATGCTAGTTATCTTTTATGCTGGTTATCCATGTCTAATCTTTATGTTTTAGGAATGGAGTGTTTAGACATGTTGGCTCTGTGTCTTTGTTAGCATGTTATTCCTAAAAGACGGAAGTTGTGCAATGTTCTTGTTGGTATACTTGCTGACTCATAAAATACTGCTGATAAAATAAAATTTCAAAGCGAAGTCTTGGAAGTTATTAAAGTTCAAATTGTTGTTGGAACATTTTTTATTTGCAAATGTTATTGGGAATATCTCGAAAATAATAATAATGAGGCACAGTACCCTGTAACACATTGAAAAGGTCACATGCAAAGATCTCACAAAAATGTTTCCTACTGAATTTAACATGCAATCAGTATCTAGTGGAGCCCTTTTGTAATTCAGTGTAGTGGTCACTAATGCCCTGGGTTGAGTGTTGTAATATGATGGGATGCATTGTGGAGTTTCAAATTTAATCCTGTGGCTTTTTAGTATTTATATCTTAATGAATCTGTTGCACTTCATTCTACTAGCTAATTGTAGCATTCTATTGTAGGATTACATTAATTATTCATGTGGGTTTCCCTTTGGGATACTTCTTAAACATATGTGTGGCATTAACAGCTTGGGTTAATCGCTTTGCCAATGCTGGTGATGCTGCTATGGAGGTTGCTGGAAATACGGCATTACGGGTAAAATCTCTTTCTAATGTTTTTGATTATGGAAATGCTTGCCTTGGAATGTCTAAATGTTATGTAAATGTGAAATTTCAGGACATTATAATTGTTTCGTAACTCAGTTCTTAAAGAGTTCTGTTACCTTTGTGTTCATGTAATTTGCTTTCCTGTGATTTGACATGCTGAATTTGTGGAGAAAGAATATAAATTTCTAAAAAAAAAAAGGAAACTAAATGGATAATGATGAAGCAGACATGCTGACAAATGAAAAGAAACGTACACCCCACTCATGAAGTGGTGATGAATTTGGGATTGTAGCCTGGACATTTTGTCTTAAGATGTTATTGTTTGGTGTTTTTGTTGCATTAACACCTCATGCTCAATACAGTTAGTCATTTGGAGAAAAATTATCAAATTTTTTGATTCATGTACATTTTAATACTTGTGACCTGTTTTCTTTCGAAGTTAAGTAGCGTATGTATTTTTTTTTTTTTTTAATGTTTAACCTTCTTAAATGAACTTATCAACCTTTTGGATATTGCTATTAGTATTCTAGTTCTATTGAAGAAGAAATTACTGAGTTTCGGAATGTTTTATCTAATCCTTTGTGAAATGCATTATGATGCAAATGGTTTGGGAGTATTTGCTTGTAGCTTGGCTTACATATTGGTACAATACCGTGATGTGGGACTTTCTACAGTGCAATGGAGCTTAAAATTACTTAATACTTATATTGTATGACATGCAGTACTGAGCTCGCTCTCTCCCTCTCAATCACACACACACGTGCGCAAGCGTGCTCTTGCTAATCCATGAGCGCCGCGCCCCCCTTGCACACATGCACTCACACACACAGAGACAGCAAAATACATACGAGAAATACTGGATTAATTATTGCTTTTGGAGGTGGAAGCAGGGGATCATTGCTTGCTAGGAGTTCCCATGTAATAAATATATAAAACAGGAGATTTGTTTTTTAAATGGAAGATCAATTGTTATTTTTTAATAATATTTAAATTTTAATTAACTTTAAAAACTATTTGTATACTTACAAATAAATTCCCTCAAATTTGGTGGGTCAAAATTCTACACCATTTGTGATCAAAGTTGGATCCGCCGTTCTCTACATTCAAAACGATTTTGGATGAATGTCAAAACTCTCTTTTTCATTAACGTGGATTTGAGAGTTTTATTTGCCTCTGAGAAATTTACAGAATGTGGATTTGAGTAATTTTTGTTTATTATTGATATAGAAATTTACAGAATGTGGATTTGAGTAATTTTTGTTTATTATTGATATAGAAATTTACAGAATGTGGATTTGAGTAATTTTTGTTTATTATTGATATAGATTTGTGGAGTTTTTGATTGACATGCATTTTATTTCTTCTTTCCTTAAAAGATTATCATAATATTGATGTATTTACCTGTTAACCAACACTTATTGAATTTGTAGATCCGCTCCCCTGGGGATAGAGTTCCCGGAGGAGGTTTGCCACCCCTTTTAGCAGATCCCAATAAGTAAGAGGTAAACCTTCTTAGAAAGGAAATTTACAAAATGGCCTTTTCCGATTAAGTACAATATAAGTGCATGACAAAGAATATTCTATCAATGGTGGATCTGTATTTGGGCATTTGAGAGCATGACATGTTTCTATGGAGGTGCAAGAGTCTAGGTTGGGTGATGTATTTCTCTCTGCAGTATTGCACGTGCTAATGCTTAGTTGGGGGTATTGAGTTGGGGTCTCTGTGGGACCCATGCTGTGTATTGGGCATGCAAGACTTTTGTAAAAATGCAATATCACCCACTCATGGGTGATATTGCATACCCCATTTTTCAAAGGGAAAAATTTATATAGAGCTGAGGCTCGAAACAATCAAATTGGAGCCTACCACAAAAATTTCACTAGAAGAGGTTGTTTTGATGCCCAAATATCCTCAAATTGATCATCTTGACATCAAGATGCATGGACATGAGAAAAAAATGGATTTCAAGTTTTGGAAATAGTGTATTTTGTAACGCATTTTTAGATCGTCAATTTTCAAGATTTTCAAGTTGTCATAGATCTGTCAATCTATACTTTTTTTGAAGTTTTAAACTTTATAAATAAAGATAAACTTATATTTTAAGGCTGTCACAAAGATTTCCAATACTGAAACCACATTTCTCAACACTATTTGAAGGTAGGCTCTAATTTGATTGTTTAGAGCCTAGGCTCCATCAAAATATGCTATTCTTAATGCTTTATCAACGGCATTAACAAATATTGAAGCTTTTAAACTACAACTGCTATTTTTAGCTTAATAATTGGCGCTACCAATGTATGTAGTAGATAACATCTCGGAGACCACTTCTCAATCATCTAAGCCAGAAGCTTACACAATTCCATCTTTATTTGCTAGATATCATCATTAGGCACTCCTCCGGAGATATTTTAATGGTGATACAGATTCTAAGTCTCCATGTAATTTCTGTGTTGAATCTCCATGACATGGTGTCAATGTGAAGCTCTATGATATTTAATTTCTGTTAGTTATTTCTAAAAATACAAATCAGCAAACTAGATTGGCTCCTTTATGTGGCTCATGAAGATGTGTTAGCGAAAATACTTAATGAAACAGCTAGAAAAAATTTTCTTCAGGGAGGGCGATGGCGACACCTTGTTATGGATGCTAATAATATAGTTGGACGGTTAAGTTTCAAATGCTAGGGCTTGGCCGATCTACAAGAAGATTGACATTCACTATGTTGGATTCTCAAAGGAAATCTGGGAGGCCAAACATCTGATGTCCAAACTTAAAGAACTTGTTCAGTTTAGGCCAGGCTTTCATGCTGAGTTAATGCAAGACTTCTCACATATGGAAGTATAAGCGTTCACTCAACAAATGCATGGCTATTATGCTTAGGCTTTGCTCTAGGCGTATGTTACAAGGTTTTCCTAACCTTGATAAGGCTAAAAAACATTAGAAACTCCATATGATGTTAACCTCCTTCCAATCACTTTTTACCTTTTCTCGGGTTAACATTTAACAGAGACAAATCCATTGCAGGCTAACAGATCTAGTTGAATATCCACATTACTTCACATTTATTTTGGGATCGTGGAATCATGTATTGTTCTACCACAGAGAATCTTTTGTGTGTCTCTTATTTCCTCGCATTAGCCCCTGAATTTCTAAATAAGCTGCAGTCTTGCTTGAACTCCTAAATATAAGCAAGGTAAAAGAGAAACCATTACAGTCTTTACATTTGATGATTAATCAACTCAAACCCATGTCACGTTATATTCCTTTTGCTTTTTATATCTTTTCTTTATTGGTTTGCTTCATAAAGTGCCTCTTTGTGATGTAATGGCGTATTTGGTTAATTACCAAATACTTGGCCCTGGTTATTATTTTGCAGCTAAGGCAAGCAAAGACAGAGATAGTATCTGCCAGCAAAGTTGCCTACCGCTTCCTTGCTACCATTACCTCTGGCTCGCAATCCTCTCCATCCCCTGACTCCTCTCCTAGTGCATCCACCTCTAACAGGGGAAGCCCTAGGTTCCAAGCCTCTTGGTTTAGGAACCTCCTCCCTGCTCCTGGAGTGAAATTATCAGGTAATCCTGAGATTCCAGACGACGATGATGGAAGACCTAGACAACAGACACCAGAACAACTTCAACAATCAGAAGAACACAATTTTCGTCGTACTTGACATGTTTTCATGAGATTTGTATTGTAAAATGTGTATTAGTCAAGAAACCATAGCTCATGAACAAGGATTCACTATCGGAACTGTAAAATCATTTTTCCTTGCATATTCTTTTGTGAGAAATTGAAATGTGTCCAATGATATGTTACATAGAGAGAGAGAGAGAGAGAGAGAGAGAGAGAGAGAGAGAGAGAGAGAGAGAGAGTAGGTAGGTAGGTAGGTAGTAGTAGTAGTAGTAGTAGTAGTGTAGTAGTCGTACGTTACGTTACGTTCGTACGTACGGTACGTACGACGTACGTACG
>NW_006495273.1:7040275-7051156 GCF_000471905.2 Amborella trichopoda | reverse complement strand
CACTTGATCATGATTGCCATGATGTATATGCTTTGAATTTGAGAAATGATAGTGTCATTGGCATGAGAACTGTGAATGAATATTTTTTAGAACTATTATATATTTGTGAGAGAATGGTAGGGCATTCAATACTTTATATAAGAGAATAATATTTGGTAGTATTTTGTGTTATTGAGTGTATTTTCATATGGAAAAAGTCTCATGACCATATTGTGTATATTTTAGAAGTTATTGACCGTTTATTAAAGTGTGCCAGATTTGAGAAAGACATTTCTAAAAACTTTATACCTTTTTCAGTGGGGGTTTTGATCGATCAAAACTTCTGGAAATGAGTTAAAACCACTTCGTACCTTTGAGGAATCGAGTCTAATTTAAATGTATTTTTGGATTCATAGGAAAATTTCCCATATTTGGAAAATTATGGTCGTTCTACTTGAGGGGTATCATACTGTAATTTCTACTACACAAAGTAGAAATTGACCAAATGAGAATCATATTGTTTGATCCACTTCGGGCCATTATTCATTACTACTTTCTTAATTGAAATTGTCTAATTTTGAGTTTATTTTATATGAGAACAAGTCTCATGATTAAATGATATGTAAATTTAAAGTTATGTCAATTAAAATTGACCATGCTCATCTTGAAAAAGCAGAAAAACATTTTTCCTATATCCAATGTGTGAGAAGGGCATGGGTACTTTATATTTTTGTAATCACACTATGAAGTATAAGTTGTTGAAAATCCTTGTGAGTTCTTAAGGTGTTTTGGATCAATGAGAGAGTTATATAAACCCCACCGAATCGTGAGTGTTAAGTTTTAATACCCGATACCCGAGTCTTGGTCTAGATCTGGGCTAGTCACAGATAGTGTGTGATGAAGTTGAGGATTAGACTACAGACACATGTGGATGGATGAAACAATGATCATAGTTACAAAAGAGAGAAATAAAAGGTGAAATCAAATCACAGATCGAAGACAAATGTATTGGCACATTATGACTTGGTCACTTTAAAACCATAAGGTACGACTTCTTTCTACTTATAAGTATGATTTTAATATATTGAGGATTCATTTATTAGAGAACAACTATTTTGATTTTATGATATCATGTGAGCAATTATTAGTAGAATATCTTGGTGTACTATATGAGTTTAATAATTGAAAGGTTTGGACTCGTCACATAAGCTTTAAACTTGAATTAGGCCGATACTTACATATTGAGATTTTGAATGCTTGTGTCCAGTCTTATATAAGCTTAAGACATATGACATATGCTTAATTAATTTGATTCTAGATCTATGATTCAAATTACCGATCTTATGTATATGACTAATTCAAGATATATAGCATGTGTAAGGATTGTACTTGTGATTGCTTGATAATTATGAGATGTGGGAAATGTTTATTATTTGTGAGTTGCTGTATAATTTAAGAACTCATGAGATGTATCATGAATATGACATTGACTAGTCCTTATGGTGTCTCAAGCTACGTGCTTCATTATTTTGAGCTTTTTAAAATGATGAGATAATGTGATATATTATATTATCATATTGTGAGTACTTAGTGATGCATGATCCTGTCATAATTCTTATGTGAATAAGTGAATGTGGTATTATGTTATGAATAACATATGATGATTATTACATGACACGTTAGGCTCAATGGTCATGAAAAATGATTTTCATATATGAGATAACATTTTCCTTTATAGTCGCATGTTTTTCACTATTTTGAAAATTGAGATCAATCGAACCAAAATGTATCTTGAGTATGGATTGTAATAATTAAGAAAATATGATGAAATATATTTTATCTGAAACACTTGTTCTTCTAAATGAGAATTTCTATATTTAAAATTTTTTAGTACAAGAAGATGTCAGAAATCATAAAGGGGATTCCATCCCATTTTGTGTATTGCTACTTTGTATTGTTTTTCTATTAAAGAGTTATGACGATGCTAAACTCTATGCTTATTCCATTTTGGAAGATCACCCTTAACGAGGTTCTTTTAACATTTATGGTATGATCACATAACCGTGTGTCATAATATTTTGGAGTATCTCATAGTCATCAATCTTTGAATAAAGTTATTTTTTAAACCTTTTGAATTTTTACTTAAAAGTAAACTGCTTTTCAAGTTATAAATTCAAGTTATTTTGAAAGACAACCTTGTTGGTTTCAGTGGGCTGCTTTCCAAGGCATAAATTCAAGTTATTTTGAAAGACAACCTTGTTTGTTTCAATGAGAGCATATTTAGTAACTCTAAATAGTAAAACCATCCTCAAAGAGAGAACCTTGGTATTGATTTTGGAAACACTTATATCTCAAATCAATTTCATAAATGAGACAATTGGAAGATGCATTGAATAAGAATGATTTGTAAATAAGAGCCGAAAGGAGTGTTTGACCTATTATTTGAAAATTGATCATTTGTGAACCTTTGGGCTATTTTCTTCCACCGCATAATAAGTATTACTGTTTTATTTAGTGCCACAGTGAGAAGTTTTAAGTCACTTAGAGACATGTCACTTGTTAGAGTTGTGAGACATCTTTTTGATGGACTTTTGAATTTTCAATAATTAATTTTGTGACATTATGTTAATAGATCCTCACTTGTCTATACATGTATTTCATGCTGTGGTGATCATATGCATTCATTTTCATATAGATGATCCATTAGATAGTTTCTACCGGTCTCTAAAAGGCTAGTAGGCCTTTTAGTGGAGTACGCATAAGCCACTTGAAAATGTTTTTTTATAGCATGTCAGACCTTATGTAGAGCTGCATATTTATATGTGGATTATGATATGATTATATGATGATAAGGACACCTCATTTTGTGGGCTAGTCACACTGATAGTGACTATTTATGCATGGACTATTGTAGACACCCCATTTTAAATCTAACAAATTCTATAATTTTTTAAACCCTCAGGACCACATTATCCTAGTAGACCCAATTTAATTACCCCAAAACTACCCAAATCCTATCCCAGTTTGAAGTAAAGCCCAAGTGCTTTCCAACGGTCCAAGAATCGCCTGAATCGGACCTACGGATAACAAGATATACTAAATGATAATTTAGTCCCTTTGAGACCCAACTATCGGGCCGCGGGCCGGGCTGTAACGGGCTCGATAGACCCATACATGGGCTAATGATGCAGTCAACGTATCTGATGATGCCGTAATTGTGTTTTCTTTAATTAGATAAGACTAAAACTTCAAAGATAAATAAATTTTTTTTGAAAAAACTCCAAAAAATTTAGAAAAAAACCCCAACTGAATCTTATAAATACGCCCTCTCCCTAACCCAAAAGGAGAGAAAAAAAGAGACCAACAAAACTTTAGAAATTAGGAAAATTACCCAAAAATACCAAAAATAGGAAAAATCCTTAGAAAATTATTAAAAAATTAGGAAAAATCCTCAAAAATCTTAAAAAAGTAGCAAAAATCTCAGAATTCATATTCAACTTCTAGAGATCACAAAACCTTTAGAAAACTAAGAAAAGTATCCTCCAAACCCGGAGAAAGATCGACAACTTTAGAAAAATCTCTAAAATGAAAACCCTAGAGAAGATAGAAACCCTAGCTTCCTAAAGTCCTAACCCCCAAGACTGAGAAAACTTAGACCTAGGGTACAAAACCCTATATTAAAACTAGAATTAGGGTACGATAACCCTAAATCTAATCCTTTACACCAGAGATCTGCTGGTCAACATACGAATTAAAGATGCGAAGAGGAATAGTTCTGATATAGGCAAGCCCTCGAAGGCTCGGGAATCTTGGGCCATCCGGCCCTGTTTGATATTATTTTTTCCTCTCTCTTTCTTCTTCTTTTTACTATTTTGCTTCTTTTATTTATTTTTGATCTGTTAACTCGTCTTAAAAATCATATTTTAATGCTCTGGATCATGCTGGCTCTACCACAAATCTGAGAGTAAATCTGCTTGTTTCTGAACAAATCTGGCATTAGATCTGAATTTAATTTGCCCACTTTCTCTACTAATTTATTTATATATTTTTAATTAGTTTAAGGAGTAAAAATTTGAGAGATCTTCATCGGAAGATCTGTTAGATTTTCATCGTAAACAACTATATGCATATGACTTAATGCAATTGGTTGTTTATCATGAGATAATTTGTCAGATTAAATGTGATAAAAATCCAATAAACTTTGACAAGTCCCATATTACATGAGATATTGTCCTAATTGATTCGAACTTATAATGTGCTTGGTCACTCGGACATGTATAATTGAACCTCTCTTGATCTTGGGATTGAATCTAATTAATCGGTTCATGATGACACCTACTAGCCATTTAATCTGAGTGTAATATCAATAAGAGATTGAATGTATTGAATAATAAAATGCTTGAAAGTCCAAACACTACTCCCACACATTGGTTTTGAATGGATAAGGTACCAATTCGTAACTAAAGAAACTTTGAGAACAATGCGTGAGATTAAAACATGATTTTAATGAACTTTTGTTCGAGTAAAAATCTGTGTTACTTGAGAATTGATATGTACATAGAGTTGTCAACATTTGAGCACATGAATAAATGTTGAGAGAGCAAGTAAAAAGATAGATGTCAACATATATGTCAATCTTTATGAGCATCAATTGTCATAAACATGCACATAAAAGTATGTATAAAAATGATTAGAAAACCTGAGAATACCTAGGAGATACATAAGATTGATGATGGGAGGTTATAAAACATAACATATATCTTGTTAGCCATTCTGCCCATAAAAGTATTGCACTCTTTGCCATGCCATATGTTCCCATATTTTTTTTCTTTTAGGGATACCCATTGCATTATTAGGATATATGATTGTTGAAGATGATTATTACTTTCGCAATTAGCACCTAGTAGATTAGTATGTCAAGCATTGGCATGAGTATGATGTGAAATGTCAACACATAAACTACATGATATTTGAATGTGGACGAACATGACATTTAAATTGTGATTTGTAGTTTATGTGACATACACCAGACATAGAAAGAGTTCATGACAATTTGCTATGGCGATTGCATATGTTTGACCACCCTTGCTTTTAGTAGTTCATGACTATTGATTATGTTAATGGATCATGTTAATTAACTATGCTTATGAAGCATACAATGATTTACGCTTGTGCATGATATGAGATTGAGAAATGTAACTTGGTTGTTGATACTTGCTCCATTGCTTGATATGAGTATTGCTTTTATGGTAGAGAATGAATATTTTAAATTATATCATTGTGTATAAGAAGAGAGAGAGAATCGTTTATAAGGCCTCAAAATGCCAAGTGGGAGAATGTTGGCTATGTGGCCTTTCAAGGCCTTAAAGTCAAGAGTTTTATGCTCAGTGGGAGTTAGAGAGAGACTGAACCTGGGTGCTTGGCGCACTGGGGCCCAGATTCATATACGCTGAGTATTTGAGGTATTGAGAGTATATGTTTTGAGAGTATGAACTCTCGAAGAGGTATAAGGATCACCTCCCAGTCAGGACTATATTGATTAGAATACCTCATAATTGATGTAATAAGCCAGAGCTTAGAGAATCTAATCGAGAATAATAGAACCCGAGTACTTAAAAGAATATTCGCCCTGTATAGAATAGTTAGTTCATGAGACATGAGCCCGTATCCTGACACAAGACCGTTTCATAGCATGTGTATGCACAGTCGTATGGGGAAATCAATCTTTTACAATATTATCCGACTTAGAATAGTTAGTGCACATGTGCTTTGGGAGGACCTCTGTATTTGAGTATGAACATGTCCCACAGGGGTGCACCAGTAATCCATTGAAGCTCCAATGATGGGAAGTTCTGGCTCAACGACTTTGATGTGATCAATTATGTGTCGTTGCTATAGACTGTAGAGCATAGGTCCATTGGGTCGGCTTAAGACACCAGTGAAACGTCATTCGGGTGAGCCCAATGGAAGACTCCGATTAGTGTTATAAGTCTAGAGATCTCATTGACCTTTGGTCTAAATTAATCTAAAATTAATTAGAAAAGATTTTATATTGATGAGAAATTGTGTAATAATATTGAGAAATCATTTAGAGAATTTTTGAGATTTTTGAAGAATTTTTCAGATTTTTTTAAACAATAAAAAATGTGATTTTAAAATTTGTTTGACATAAATATCAAACGAAGACATCCTATGAGAATGCCACATGGATCCCAAGTGGACATGGGGATGCCACGTGGCACCCTCACCTCCCCACTCATGGATGACATCATGCTGATGTCATATCCATGTGGGGACCTATTTGTTATTAATTATTTTGTTGGTATTATATTATAACATGTTATCGTGTTATGTAAAGTGTTATAAAAGTTTGATTTAAGTCACATGTTTTTTCCTTCTCATATGTGCCATTTTTGGGGAGTGTGAATCCATGACATTTTGGGAATTAATTTAACTTATATTATTATCCATATATGATTTTGTAGCATGTGGGTATATCTTATGTGGTACTACCTTATGAGCTTGACCCATGTGAAACTTTAGTGTTATTAAAATCCTATTGGTGGTATCATAAGATATTTTATTCACTTGTGTGGATATCCCATATTACTTTTATGTCCATGTCCTTGTATTTTATTGACTCTCACAAATTATTAAAAAACCATAGGCATAAGTGTAAACATGAATTTGAACTTAATGGGAAATAAAACATGGAGCTAAGGACTTCAAGGTAAAATGACTATAAACCTAGGTTTTAAAGAAAGTTCATCAATTGATCTTAGTGATAAGATATGGATGAGTGGCTTGGATAAAAGCCTCTCATGTGCCATTGACCTAAATCATCAAGGATCAATATCAAATCAATCTTTATGATCTAAGTATAAAAGTAACTTATAAAATCAATTATAACCCTAACTTGAGTATTCACTTCAACAAGAGAGAGAGAGCCCTTGACAAAAATGTGGCAACCCATGAGACTATCTTCTTCCTTGAGCTTTCATTTGAAACCTTTCCATGGAGTAGTCACTCATTTATGTGATCAAGCTATACTATTGCTTCATTAAAGTATTGGTTTTTTTTCGTATATTTTTGATTCCTACCTCATTTCCATTATCAAAGTTTGCTATAATTTTTATCTCACAGTAACTTAATTTTTTTTCATGAAAACTTGATATTTGAAAAGTCCCAAAGCAATAGTGTAGTCCATACATATGGTATATGTAGACTAGCTTGCTGACTCCATGATCTTGAGTAGTTTCAACTTGATTTTTTTGATCTTATTTTTCTGAACTTTTTTTTGAGAATATACAACTGATGAAATATTTATTTCATCATATTTGATTATATGAAATAGTCCATTGAGTTCCTTTTTGAATGTTAAAAGATTCGTGTGGTCCCTTATGAACCACATGATGTAGTTTCACCATAACTTCCTTATTTTGTGTAGTATCTTTTTCAAACTTTGAAGGGTTATTTTGATACATGTCTCTCTTATGATTTGATCCACATTAAGTGAAATAAAAGTGATCATTTGCTTCCTATTAGATTAATCTCCTTGATTTATTATTATTATCTGTGCCTTAGACAATATGACAAAATTAAATCTTCAAAAGGCCCTTTCGTGGCCCGGACACAAGGGGTTTGAGCTATGGTTTCCCTATGTATGTTTGCATGTTAATTTGATGTATTTACAGTTATAAATGGATTCATGATCGGTTAAATTGAGTATGTTGTGTGTATATTGAGATTGTTATTTAATCTGGTGGTGTGAAGTTTAATGCTATGCATTATTGTTTATGCAAATTGAAATCTTACCGAATTATCATGCTCTGGTGTATGATATATATGTGACATTATGATATATGATGAGGATGAAGAATGAAAATGAAATTATCATATAATTTTGATTGAATGAGGAATTGCGAGTGCAAGTCATGCAATATGTTGTAGAAATGTACATGGTGAATATTTGAATATTGTATTGAGCTAATTGTATTTTTTAGTAAGAGATTTGTAAGGGACCTATTAAGGTTGAATTTTATTATTCAAATGTGTATAAACCATGTGTGTAGGCTGGAATATATGTATTATGGTTTTGTATTGAGATGCTCATGCATTTAAACCCTTGAGATTTTATACAATGGAAATTGTTTAAAAGATTGCAGCCCATTGGTCTTATACCACCAACAAAAGTAAGGTTGCATCCTTATATAAACTTTTTCCTTTATAAAATAATGCGACAAAGTATGCATTGAAGCATTCTTTAGTTAATACAACTTAACTCCCGATTAGGAGTTTCTTTAGTTTGCAACCTGTAAAATTCATTTTTAAATTGTGTTTATTACTAAATTGTTTTGTTCTTGTTCTCTTTTTGAGTTTGTCGTCCGAATAGAAGCTGAAGAATTCACTTGCTGCAACTTGGAGGTTGTGATGGATGAAAGTCCAAAGCAGAGATGTCTGTTGAGGAGGTTGAAGTGTCAGCACTTGAAGACCTGCTTACATTGCCTTAAGCAATGGAGATGAGATCTTCATTTACAGGGTATGATAATGCTATAGAAGTTGCAGATTTCTTCCTGATGACATTGGAGGTGTTGTATGTGGATCAATGCCTTCCAAGAGAAAGGGAGGAGGAGGTAAAAAATGATGTTGATGAATCGGTGCGCTTCTATTCCCAAAACTTCTCCCAATGTCAGAATCATACTCGAGCTAGATTTCTGTTTGTTTTTGTGGCAAGTGTTCTTACTTTCTAGTTTTTCAGTTTGCTAGTTGATTGCTGATTTGCTTCCTTTTTTGGGATTTGAGACAATTTGGAGGCATAGTGCATCATCCATACATTAAAAATATAATAAAATGGTTGCCGAACGGGAGCTGCTTCTTTTTGGTTAGGGGCCATCGATTGCTCGAAGAAATCTAGTCTCATATCTGAGTTATATTTTCAGAAATGTTAATTTGAACTCAAAAGATGAATAATAAAATTAATCCTACCAAGTTTGAACTGGACCGCCCATTTGTTGATGAACAAATATAAGGCTTAAACAACTCAAAATTTTTTCATTTAAACCTCAAAATCAATTTGACTCTTCTTTAATTAACCACAAGGGTAATCAAAGATGTTTTCAGAAAGGGTGTGGTTTGTATAGAGCCGAGGCTCTAACAATCAAAGTACAACATACATTCAAATAGTGTCGAGAAATGTGGTTTCAATACTGAAAATCTTTGTGATAGCCTCAAAATATTTTTTTATATTTAATTATAAAATTTAAAGCTTATAAAATAGTGTAGATCGAGTAGATCTATGAAAAATTGAAAATTTTGAAAATTGTCGGTCTAAAAATACATTAGAAGATGCCTTATTTCTAAAACTTGAAATCCATTTTTTTCTCATGTCCATGCATCTTGATGTCGAGATGATCAATTTGAGGATATTTGGGCATCAAAACAACCTCTTCTAGTGAAATTTCTAAGGTAGGATCTAATTTGATTGTTTAGAGCCTAAGCTCTATATAAACTTTTACCTTTCAGAAATATCATAACAAATTCTGCCAGATGCACAATTTGGTTTAGTGGCACCAGTTTATATATAAATATAAAAAGTTCCGTGAATTGGTGCTTTAACCATTACAACCACGCGATCGAGGACCCCCAAAACTCCGTAAATCCATTATCTTATATAATGTTTTGATGGAGGATTTGGAGTTTGAGCTCTAGAAATATCTTTTCTTGACTGTCACGTCAACATCTATTCTAAAACTTCTATTTGAATGAAATGCCACATTGAACACATTCAGAGTGTTTTAGAAGCTCCAAAACCCATATTGGGTGATGGGAATGGATTTGCAGGTAGTTTGATTGGTTTTGGGTTGCCAATGCATGTAAGATGGATTATGAAGTGGGCAACTGCTCTAATCGCATGCAGATGAACTGCAAACCCCACTCATACCCTACTTGAAAGAGGCATGGGAAGTGCTCATATATATTGTATTCTTTGTATAAGAATAACTAGATGTGGGGCTAGGCAACAAGCAATGCCATTGTGCACCTTACAATGGGAAGACATCAGATTGTCCTATCCTTTTTGAGTTTGAGAACATAAAATGCTAATGTGCATTATTATAATCTTATGCTGCCAAGTAAAAGCACAACACCACAGTGGAAATACTTTTTAACCGTTAAAAAATTGGTAAAAAGCCATCAGAAATGGACCTTGCCCAAATAATGACACCAGCATGCCAAGTCCTACATAATCCTCAAAGCTGAGTACACACTAACTGTCCCCAATGCACAACTGATCCATTCTAATGCCCTGCCTCCGTAGCCTCGCTACCTTACATCACTCCACAAGATATTGTTAGTCCTTCATCAAGTTAAAGGGAAATTTAAATATATTGATCCCCCAATAAGACCTATTGCTAAAAGACAATAATTTTTTTTGCATGTATGAATGCTTCCTATATATCCCTACCCATAATAGTTTACCTATATCCTGGATCTCCTAGCCATTTGATCTGAATGGATGGCCAAGATAGCTTCAACCATAGTGCCATGGGTACGCCACTAATTGTGTGATCTAAATTTGATGTCTTCAATTAATTTAATTTTAATATTTTCTTTATAAATCTTATGAACATGAAATTTGGTGAGCGTCTTCATCTCAATGGGGTTCACCTAAAAAAATATATTTAAAAAATATTTTCAGGGGTATATATATATATATAAGAAAAAACTGGGATTAGCCTATTAGCTCATATGAACATATGAGCCCAATGACCCAGATTAAAAATGGGCCGATCTGACGGTCACGACCTTATTTCGTATTTGAACTTTAATGTTTTTTCTACAAATCCAAGTCACTTGAAATTTTAGGCGTGTGTTCTTTTCATCAAAGCACACCTAACTAAAAAT
>NW_006495273.1:7015629-7029480 GCF_000471905.2 Amborella trichopoda | reverse complement strand
AATCTCTCTTCTAATCTCATCAGTTACTCCCCCTACTTCTATTGGCCATATTGAACTTTGCTTGATAGCATGCTGATGGAGATCAAGAGTTAGTTGATTCAAAAAATTAATTTTATTTATTTTTAATTTCATGGATGTGGGAGTACATTTTAATTTTTCTATTAGTGTTAAATTTTTAAGAATTATAATATAGGGTTAATATCCAATACTTAGTTTATCTTTTTTAATTTTACTTTTGAACAATTCATTGGATACTATTCATGGGTATTGATCAATGGATATTATTCATAGGTACTATTTGTGGGATTGATGGGTATTATTCAAGGATTACTGCTTATAAGGGTAGTTATGGAATTTTAGTATTGATTAGGGGTATTTTAGAGTCTTAAATTATTCACTTGGGTTTTAAGTCAATTTTAGGGACATTATGCCATGCTTATGTTATTGGAATGAATTTTATTTTTATGATAGAAGCAAGTTCTCCTTCTCTTAACTTGATTTACAACTATATTTTTTTCTCTAGTATTGCTATTTTTACCTATTTGAGGTTCAAAAAAGAAGAATTCAATTTCCCACCTTTCTTTCTTGTATCAAGTAATATCAGAGCATGGTTAAAAGATGGTCAGAGATTGCCATGGCTGGTCATAGAGGTCTTAGCCATAGGGATACCGATTTCATCTGATTGCATAAGGAAGTCAACAACTTGAGGGATAGGGTTACATAACTGTTATGCAAGCGAGACTAGCAACAATATGCCCCAAATGAAGAGGAGACTATAGAGATAGATCCAAATCGTGAGGGTTTTAATGGAGATTGCCACAGATTAGAGTCTATATTTGAGTGGGAATAGACTAATGACGTTAGGGTTTGATATGTGACATCATCGATGGAAGCATAATTTTGAAGGAGAACAATAAGGATCCAATCATCAGGCAGATTCAATATTCTTTGAATTAGTGGATGGTCCTATCTTTGATAGAGCTCCTATATTTGATAATGATCGTATTTTTAATAAAGAACTAGGTGATCCCAGTTCTTATCATAAATATTAAAAAGAGTGCACTTTCAATATCTTGGGTCGATAATCCACGAAAATAAAGATATTGAGGAAGACGTTGCACATAGAATTAGAGTTGGGAGGGCGAAGTGGAGATGTGCACCTGGAGTTTTATGTGGGTGAAGGGCAAGTTATTATAAGACAGCTGGGAGACCAACTTTCTTTTATGGGGTGGAATGGGTGGTCAAGAAACAACATCCTCATAGGATGAGGATGTTGAGATAGATAAGTGGCAAGACAAGAAGGGATAGAATTCAAAATGAATACGTTTGAGAGATCTTAGGTGTGGCTCCAATAAGCGATAAGATGAGATAAAGTAGAGTTAGGTGGGCTTGCTATGTACAATACAGACCCAGTATAGCACCTATTGGGAGATGTGAGTTGGTTCAAGTAGAAGGCTAAAAAAGGGCAAAGGGTAGGCCCAAAAAGACATGGTTGAGCTTAGTGAGAAAAAATATGGGGACTTATGGCCTCATTGAGGGTATGGCCCTTGATAGAGCAAAATGGCAATGTGATGCTTGTCGCAACCCGATAGTGATGGTAATGACTGCGACAGTGGTGGTGGTGGTGAAGACGTAAAAGTGGAGGCCACTGGAGGCAGCGACCATAAAGACATCTTTACTCCCACTATGGGGCTGACCTTTACTATTTCCAATTAAAGGATTCCATCCCACGAAGGCAAGCTACTATATCTAGGTGCACCAAAATCCCTAGCAACTTGTTTGAGGATATTTTGATCAGGCCTATAACCCCATAGGTCCCAGGATCAAGCCCTAATGTTAATGCCCAACAGTTAGGTTGAGAGAGACCTTGTGGTTAGAGGAGGATTTGTATTAAATCCATTTCAAAACTCAAGGGCGAGTTTTCTCCAACCAGGGGAGAATGATGGAGATCAAGAGCTAGGTGATTCAATTTTTTTTGTTTTTAATTTCATGGATGTGATTTATTTTTTTATTTTTTATTAGGATTAAATTTTAAGAATCATAATGTGGGGTTAATCTCCAATAATTAGTTTAAAATTTAACCATAATGTGGGGTTAATATCCAATAATTAGTTTCTTTTTTATCTTTTTTTCCTATTAGCTAGTTACTGTTCATGGGTATTATTCACTGCTACTATTCATGGGTACTATTCATAGCTTTGCAAGTACTTTTCATGGATCTCACAGGTACGATTCATGGATTACTGTTCAAAAGGGTATTATGATATTTTAGTATTGATTAGGGGTGTTTTAGAGTTAAATTAAGCTAATTTTAGGGTGTTTTAGAGGCGTATGTTAATAGAATGAATTTTATTTTATGAAGAAAGTTCTTCTCTTGGCTTGACTTAGAGCTATGCTTTTCTTAATTATTGCTGATTTTACTTGTTTGAGGTTCAGGGAAAAGGTGGATTTAATTTCCCACCTTTCCTTCCTACATCACATGCAATTTCCCGGTAATTGACAAGATGTTCCTTTTGCTAGAGAATACCCCTAGTATAAATTGTTCAATGTGCAGTACAAAAAATACTAGTTCAATCCTTAGGTTTGCTAAGTTTAAAATATTTCCAAGCCAGATCTTTGTTATTCAAAGAATATGAAGACATTGTTCTAGAAAAAAAGTACTAGGAAATGGAACTTTCCAAAAAAAATTGATCCTATGTTCGGGACTTTGATACCAAACCCAAAATTGAAAGAAATAAGGATTTCTAGGTTTTAATATCCTTGGCCCTTGAAAGCCTTGATTACATGGTGAATCCTTGCACAAAAACACTGAAAAAATTGCCCAAAACAATCTCAAATGATTGCCGTTGCTTATGTGCATATTTCCGCCTGCGAATAGTGGCTCGAATATGTGGATGCCTTGTACTAAATGCGATGCGCCCGCAAAAGCAGGTGATGTGCTGCATGTGTGGGCATCATCAAATCCTGCATATGCAGGGTGCTATAGTGCGCCTTGTGGTGCATTCGCATCAATGCAGTCGCATAAACCTCATGTGCCTGCATTGAGTAACATTGATTCAAGATTTTTTCACAACTAACCATTCTATACAACTTGTTTTTTCCCGTTGAACCTAGAACTTATGATTCAAAGACCAGGTGGGATCCTCTTTACTAGTAGATGTTGAACGACTTTAACCCCATTCTGTTTGCCATTTTGCAAATGTATTGCCTTGTAAGACCTCTAGTCAAAGGATCAACTACATTTTCCTTTCATTTGACATGTTCTCGATTAGTAACTCCAGCTCTACCAACATTCTGATAGAACTCTCTACGTGCTATTTGTAAATTTTCCGTTGTATAGGTCATTAGAAGTTCTATATGACATAACCAGGCTATCATAGTAAATAAATGATAGCTGGAATTGGCCTTGGCCAATTTGGCAGTTCATACAACAAGCTTCTTAGGCATTCTGTTTCTTCACAAGCAGAGTCTAATGGCATAAGCTCTGGTGATGATTTAAGAGATATACTTTTGCTAGTTTGACACCCATGATATTGCATCTCCAACCAAAGTAAATATCCATCCGAACGTTCATAATGAATCCCAGATTTCAACACTATAACCCACATCATTATATCCTTCCAACACCACAAGATAACCAAAATAGTGTGACATAATTTACAATCCACTTAAGATATCTAACAATGAGATATTGCATCCTAATGTCCTTGACTAGGGCAACTAGCATATCTATTAATTTCCCAACTGAGTACATAATGTCTGGTCTAGTACTACTACTCATAGCATACATTAGGCTACAATGACTCAAGATCAGTGTTCGCAAAACCGGCCGGTTCGAATCGGAACCGGCCGGTTAGATCGGTACCGGCAAGGTACCGACTCCGGCTAAGGCCGATTTTGTGGCACTAATAAATATCTCGGCCTCTCCAAAACATTTCAGTACCAAAACCGGCTGGTTTATGGTCGAACCGGCGATTTCATTCAAAACCGGCCGGTTTATTCAAACCGGTCCGATTTAACGATATAACACCCGAAATAACGTACAGAACGGTATAATCTGAAATAACGACTGTTATTTGACATAGCGGGCGTTATTTGTAACATAAACCGTGAATCGAATTTTGTAGCCTTTTTTTATTCCAATTTCTTACTTTTTTTGTTTTTGTCGATCAATTATTGCACTTATACACCTGAAATTTTTTTAAAATAATTGTTTATTGAATCAAAATCGAAGAAGAATAATTTTTTGTGGATTGAAAATGGCGAATTTATGAAACTGTGAAATTTCCGCCAGTTTATCAATCTAAGCTTCAATACCCCATGAATATGCATGAAAATGAAGGGCTTTGATGCATATTGAAGGCTTAAACTTTTCCCTATTTCGATTTGTCGAAAAAGATGAATATTTGAGGTTGATTTCGGCTGAAAGTGAGCAGCAGCGAAGAACCGTATTCGATGAAAAAAAATTGATTTTTGATCCATGTATTGATCGTTTGTTTCGAATTTATCAATGAAGTTTGATCATAAAGGCTTCATCAACCGAATAAATTAGGTATTTTGATTTTATCATTGAGTAAATTTATTTATATGAATTTTTTTTGCTACGCTTTTGTTTTGAAAATTTCGTGAAGTGAAATATTCGCCATTTTTTGAAGAAGAATCTCAATAGTGAATGAATTTTCATGAAATATGGAGCATTTGAATCTTAATTGAAGTATTTATCATATCCCCATGTCAATTTGTTCAAAAAATGAAAGATTCGGGGTTGATTTTAACTCTAAAGTTTCTGTGTTCTTTGGCTCGATTTTTGGGTTCTTAAATTTTTTTTTTTTTTTTTAATAAAATTACGTTTTGTTTTTATAAAAATATGTTATTTGTGATGAATATGAGGAAAAAAAACTTCTTTCTTTTTAATTTTATATATTTTTGGTGAGCTTGTTGGATTGTTTTTAATGTTATTATTTTTTTTTTTTACAAACATATTGTTTTTTGTGATGAATGTGAGAAAAAAATATTTCTTTCTTTTTAATGTAATATATTTTTGATGAACTTCTTGTCTTGGACTGTTTTTAATGTTATATATTTTTTTATAAAACTATGTTTTTTTTGTGATGAATATGAGAAAAAAAAATATATTCTTTCTTTTTAATTTTATATATTTTTGGTGAGCTTGTTGGATTGTTTTTAATGTTGTATTTATTTTTTTACAAACATATGTTTTTTTGTGATGAATATGAGAAAAACATTTCTTTAATTTTAATGTTATATATTTTTGGTGAGCTAGTTGGATTGTTTTTAATGTTATATATTTTTTTATAAAAATATGTTTTTCATGTTAAAATTGAAATCTTATTTAACTTTTTTCATCTTAATTCTACATTTTTAAGTTGTATGTCTATGAAAGGCACAAATTCTGTGGAAAAAGGTTAATATCTTGAATATCTTTGTTGCCGAGGTGATTATTTTCTAGTTATGAAGGCTATTTATTGATTCATGGTCATGATAATTTAGGGGATAATCTTATATGGCCAACTTTGCCTTTCCTTTTCATGTATGATCAGTAGTGCTTCATTATTTTTCTCTAACTACTTATTTATTAATTTTTTTTGTTTGCATAATGATTTTGATTTGCTACTTGATCCCCATCGATTCAAGGTCTCATTGCTCCTTATTTCTATAACTGTGCATCATTTTTTTTGCTCCTCAATCCTATTTTTTTGTTCATGTATTGCAGGTTTATGGGATTATTGTGGATGTTTTCGTTTTGATGAAAAATTTGATAACTGACTGTTGGTGTATCTGCTGTCTGTGTTCTCAACTTCTTGTTTGGTTGTGACATTTTATTCTAATTTATTTTTTTATTTGTTACAAGTTATCCATCATTTGTTGCAACTTCACACTCCTGAAATCTATTTATCCTCTATGAAGAAAAGAGGTAGAAACCAAAAAGTGTTTCTCATCTCTCATGTTTCCACATGCTGAAATGGATAAAAAGTGTAACCTGTTTTTTTTTAAATATGCATCTTAATTCTACATTTTAAAGTTGCCATCTTATATAATTTTTTTTTTCATATTAAAACCCAACTCAAAAGGTTATTGAGTAAATGAGGTTTGACCAATTGAGATTTCGCCATTTGAAAAGCGATTTGGCCATATTTTTTTAAAATATGCAATTTAGTCATTTGCAGCAACACTTAACACCTTGACCCACACCCTGCATTTGATAACCAAGTTACTGAGTAAATGAGGTGCTCTCTCTTACTACCTTGACTCACAACCCCGTATTAAAGGGTTTTTCAACATTAAAACAACTTCTTTCAACATCAACATTAAAACAACATTAAAACGGTATAAAAGCATATATTATTGCATCAGTTTACTTTTTCTTTTATTAGTGTCTTCTATGGCCCATAAAGAAGTAGATATTTGTTGCAAATATTTTAATTTGAAAAACAAAATTTTGTTTGCACTTCATTTTTTTCTTTATTTCTTGTGTGTTTACTTGTATGGTTAATTACCTTGAGTTGCATTATGCCCAGAGGGATGAATCAATTTGTAATGCTTTATTTCATTTTGGGGTCATCGAAAATGCAAAAAGCACCTTGCTTGGGTAAAATATTGAGGCAAAAAAGTCTCAAATAATTTTTTTTAATGAAATTTTATGTTCAGGAAAATTTACAAGAAAATAACAAGATGAGAAGGGGGAATGTGACGTGGCAGTATGCCACAAAAGTGAATGATAGGGGAAGAGTTCGATGCAATTTTTGTAACAAGGAAATGGGTACCATGACCTCCCTCGCCACTCTCATTACTACTAGCCATTGTTAGTTGGACTTTGTAAAATCATTAATTGAATTAATGTCAAACTGCTCCCAGCCCCTTGACCGGTTAACCGTTCTAGTTCGATTTTGCGAACATTGCTCAAGATACTTTATTTCAGAAATATATCTCTGCATATTTCTTAACCTGATATTTGGCTCTATAGATGCAGAGGCTGGCCTGCAATCAGCATGCTCAACCTTAAATTTAATAATAAATTCTCAATATAAGAAGATTATATTAACACTTAACACAATTTCTTTCTCACTATTTTGATACCAAATATGAGATCAGCCTCACCAGGTCTTTCATATCAAAGTTCGATGAGAGAAACTTTTTAGCTTCCTCCACAATTTCTAGGTCCGTACAAAAAGTGAGCAACGATCTACATATAATATAATCAATTTATGATGCATAAAGAACCGGTAATTTTACAATACACCTACTTATTTGCCTCATTCACTTAAAAACACTTTTACAATATAACTTTGCCGAATTTCTTATGCCATTATTTACGTGTCTATTTCAGTTAAACAGATTTGACAAACTTATAGATTTTGCTATAGGTAAAAAGTGAGAAGGCGGCAGAGAATGCATAAGAGTTTCCCAGACCAAAAGCAGGTAGAGGAAAATGAAAGTACCAATTTCCATTTTCAAGGTCTTCTTGATACAAATACTACCGTAGACAACTAAACCACACACCTAGGACTCGTCACCAGAACTTTCCTAAGTGGGAAACCATTTTAGTCATGCAAGGCCACGAATAGACAAGCAACACGAAAAATGCAAAACAAATATGTGCAGAAACGCATGCACAAACTCAGTTATGAATATGCAAGGACATACATATGTAGGAAACTACCTACAAACACACTCTTTTTGGTAAGGAAAAATTTTATACAAGGTTGCAACCTTAAACTATAAATTAAGGTCACCTCAAAAATCCATCGAAATGTATGAAAATAAATCTTTTTTAAAAAGAGATTTGAGTCCTAAAAATAGTGCATCTCAACACATTATTTAGATGTCCATTTCCAAGATTTTCATGCATCTATAGATCTGCTTTATTTAAACCATTTTTGGAATTTTAATTTTATAATTAGAGATATAAATAGATTTTCGGACCATCCTAAAAGTTTTTGACACCATAATTGCATCTTATGGTAGAGTTTTGATGTGCACGTTACTTTGATTGTTTAAGTTTGCAACCTTATACAAACCACACCCTTTTGGTAATGGCATCAGCATCATCATCGTCAAAGCCTTTTCCCAACTAATTGGGGTCGGCTACACGAATCATAGTCTGCCATTCTGCTCTACTAAGGGTCATACCCTCAGTGAGGCCATAAGTCTCCATATCTTTTCTCACTACTTCCAACCATGTCCTTTTGAGCCTACATCTTGCCCTTTTTGAGCCTTCGCCTTGAACTAACCTCCTAACATATGTTGTACTAAGTCCACGCCACACATAGCCAGCTTACCTAAGTCCACTCTCTCTCATCTTATCACCTATTGGTGCCACATCTACCTTTTGGTAATGACATTTATTTTAATTTCTTTCCATTTTGTAGCCTATCACATGAAAATCGCAGTTTGTAAAACATGGAATATTTCAATCTAAAAGCATGAAGCACATATCTATCTCAACCTATTTGTATCAACTAATAATGCAAATGAACCATCTGTGCTTCGTTGATCTTGTCTTGTCCAGAGCATATAAAATAAAGCACTCTTAAACATAATGATCATGATAAATCCATAGAATTGAAGCAGTCAACCATTCTGAACTTTTTATTAGAATTACCCATTAAAACGATATGATATAACTATAAGAGAAGGTAGCTATTCTCATACAAGTTTTCACATTCCCACCAAACCCAAGCATGTTAGTTTCAAAAATTCACCGGATTGGTATCTCCAACCTGGTTATTAGGGTGGGAATGCCAAATACGCAGGGGATAATGGCAGGCCCATAAAATAAAATAAAAGTATTAGCTTTAAGATATCAAAACAATCAGGCAAAATGTTCTCATAATTCTAGGAGTCAGTACCTCGGTTTCTCAGGCAGAGCGCCGAACAAGTTGCCGTCACGGCATTCTGAAGCTGGTGGTGTCCAAGCATGTGCAATCTCATGTTAAATAACTCAATGAACTACATAAACATTTTTTAATGTGTTGGTAGACATCATATGGATGGAAGCATCAAATACAATTACTTCTTTTCAAAACTGGAAACGCACCCATTCTTAAACAGATGGCAAACTTTGCTATACTCGGATAACATTTACCATACTTATGAGACAAGACAAATATTTAATTCATCTAATTAGGAGGATTCTAGACAATACCATTTGTAGGTCTTCAAGATGGATCAGTATATCACAAGATTGATAAGGTTTGTCAGTATGGCCTTGGAAACCTTTCAAAATAGCATGGATCCTAGGATCTGTTGCTGATAGAACAGGGGAATTCTCCGAGAATGCTTTTTGGCGAATAATGTGCTCAACATGTGGTTGAAATGGGCCACCTATCACCACCTAAAAAGTTCTCACAATTTGTCAATATATAAATAAGGATGAAGTTTCTATAAGGCCCAAGCTTTACGAAAACAAAATAAAGCCTCACCTCAAATCTTCGTCTAGAAAGCATTTTCAACAATGGAAATCTCCATGATAGCTCTAAAATAAATTTTCAATACCAACAATAAAATTTGAAACTAAAAAAACGGTACAGATCTACTTATTCTTAGGGCAAAATGGACGGTCTAGATAACTTGTTAATACGAATTGTTTTTAGAGCTTGAAATCCTAATTTTTTTTCATGACAGTAATATTCAAGCAAAGATGATCGATATAAAGGTTTTTCAATACTTGAATTGCAATTTTAAATGAGTTATGAGGTGAGGCTTTACTTATTTTGATAGGGCTGCAACCCTATCAAACCATTTTCCTGTAAATAATAAATCTAGTAAAACAGAAAAAGCAAAATTGAGTTACAAATATCCTTTATATAAATTATTGTTGCATGTGTGGCCATTTAAAGGCCCTATGAGAGCATGCACTGAAATTATATAGTGAAATATTGGCTCCAGAGGGAGTGTGGTCCACTTTGGACTGCGAGGCATTGCTAATGCCAAGACTCACTTGAGTTTTTTTTTTTTTAAATTGTTAACTGTTCGAGACTCACTTGAGTTTTGACAGGGCTATGACTCAAGCGATGTCTAAAACTCGTAGTCTTGGGCATTGCGTGAGCACAACCAATAAGGTTTTGATGTGGGTTGTCCCTTGATGAAGTCGAGACAAATACGCCGGGGACTAGATGTGAACCCTGTATGTAATAGTTGGCCGGAGAGGACAATGGCCTAAATTCTCATCATTATATCAAATGACATGCACACTAGATAGCCGTCCGGGTAGCAGCTATTTAGATAAGGGTGTATGACGTGTACATGTGAGGAAGAGATGACTCCTTGCAACATTGGATTGTGTTGGAAGGACCCATGAAGCATAATGCTGAAATGGGACTTCGACTTGTCCTTAGGGAAGGACCTGTAATCCATGGATTAGGATCATATCTCCTTCATTTATTAGCGGATTTTGATACTCCAATTATAAAACCTTGCGAAGGGTTGTGGGTCATGGGAACTATTGGGCCAGTTTGAGAAGGTATAGTGAAATGCAGTCTCTAGAAATGATGGAGTCCTCAATATATTTGTTGTAATCCTAACTCCATGGATCCAATTCCCATCAAATCTTCTTAGATATATTTAAATATGTCTTGGTTAACTTTTTGATAATTAAAATCATTTTTTAGGCTTTTCTGGGTATTCCATTTTAATGAAATATAATTTTTAAATAAGTTTTCTAGTTTTAATTTGATTAAAGAGAAAAATAAAATATTTGATGACATTATAAAATTTATTTTAATATCTGTAAATTATATTTAAGATATCGGAGGCCATTGGGATTCATTGGGCCCACCAATTAGTGGGGCGTGGGGCCAACATGGTCACCCATAGGGTGGTGCGTCCCAACTCCTTATTCTTCTCTTTCCTATTTTATGGCTTGTGCCATTAGGCATACAATTAATTGAAATTGGAATATTTTAGGAAAGAGTTCGTACAGAGACTTTGATTTATTTCAAAAGGGGAAAGTATAAAAGATTTACTAAATTTGATTTAGTATTTTCTTTACACAATATTTTATGGGAATAGAGTTATGAAAATTGAGAGATAATGGTTGAATTTCATTCCTTTTAATCATGATGGCCGATCTAATAAATAAATGCATGAGATCTCTTCACCCCACGTCTCTATGTTCAAAGATCATGATTAAGTTTCATAATGATGACAAAACCCTAACCCTATAAACCCTAGCCTTTATGTTATATAAACTAGCGAGGAGCCCATTCTTCACACAATTCATATCTTAATCTCTCTATCTCTTTGAGCATAAGGGGTAGTACGCCCCTCTTTGATCTATCTCGATTTCGCTCTCTAAAATTAGGGTTTAGAAAATAAAAGAAACCCTAAGGGGTGGCACGCCCAAACCACAAAGCCTAGGCCATAGGTACTAGCTTTATGCTCATATATTGAGTCTTGGTCTAGTTTATCCTATGTCATGCTCTCTGTTGGTTTTGCCTAGGCTTTCCAAGTTGTGAGACAAATTCTTAAACCTAGATCCCGTGCGTCATTGGTGGAGGAGACTTAGTGTGGGGTTTACAAAGTCCTTGAGGATAACCTATGCGGTATTTTATTGTTTCATGCTTTCTTGATATAATTGCATCTTTTATGTAATTTTCAAATTCAAGTTATGAATGTAATTTTGTTTTGATGGCAAGCAAGTGAGAGTCTTTAGCATTCTTGTATTTTTATTTGGCTCATATATTGTATTAGGACACTTGTAAGTGATCCGGGTGGTAATACATAAGAAAAAAGATAGAAAAAATTTAATCGGTCTTGACTTGGCCAGTCACATAATCCTTCTTTCAAGACCTTTATTAGAGAAGTATTTCTTTAATGTACTTAACATTTTTTGGACACTTGATACCCTTACCCCACAATGTAGTAACTTTTTTTGGACACTTGATACCCTTAACCCCTTATAATAACACTTTTAGGACCATCTAGATCTTCCTCATATCTTTATAAAATTTGTAGGAAGTCAAAGATATTTTTTTTATTTTGGTTAAAACAAACTCCCACTTGAATAGGGAGCAAATCTATTTAATTTCAAGAGATTCCCTAACTAACTTTTAATTAAAAGTGAGTAGGGTGTGCCACCTTATGAACTTTATGTGGGGCCCACAAGGCCACATGTCCCACTCATGGATGGAACACATGTCAGGGCTGGATCCTAGGTCCCCACATGTGCCCTTCCTTGTTCTGAAAATTTCGAATATACCCTTTTAATGAATAAAAAGCATAAATAAATTTTTGAAATTTCTAAAATAAATTTTTAAAATTCATAAAAATATTTCTAATACCAAAATAAAATATTTATAAGTGGATTGATACTAATAGGTCAAAAGTAGTGATAATAAGGTACTCGACTTGACTCAATAACTATGATCTACTACTGTCTTCTCAACCAACCCAACAGAGACCCAAGATCCACAGTCTCATGCAGGGGGCTCATGATTTGCTCATCAAAATTGACCAATAAACAATGAAACCGTGATCCCAAAACATGGATTTCAGTTCCCCCCTCTAACAGTAAATCTAGCAATTGACACTATAGTGCAAAGAAGGCTCTCTCTGTGCACATGTACATGTGTCTTTCTACAGTTGTCATATGTACATGTCGTGCAGAAGTTTGTTGAGCATGTACATTAGTTTGTTGAGACTTTGGCCCTCACTCTCATAGACCTACAACCGCACACACGAAATCACACAATTCTCATGGCTTACAAAAATCATCTCTTCGACCTCAACAAAGGATGACCCATTATAAATACTTTTCGATTGTGCTACATGCTCATAGGTAAGGGTTTTAGGCCATTAACTGCCCAACCCTTAGTTAGTCAATACAAACACTCCCGCTGAAGTGCAAAATCACTATAGATGTCATTTTTAACATGCTCTCTAAACCTTCAAAGGCCACAAACCCCAACGAAGATTACCTTAACAAAACCATATATATATATATATATATATATATATATATACAATATTTTAAAAAACGGTCCGCCTGGCACCTAGGAGGCCTGGACCAAAAATCTGCCCTCCTAAACCCAGGCGGCCCTATATGGGCGAATGTACCTGGGTGGGTGCCCAGGACAGATGTACCAAGGCGGGCGCCCGCCTAGGCATTGGACGCCAGGCAAGCCGCCTAAGGGCCGCCTAGCTTTTTTTGAAACCTTGTATATACATGGAAAAGCATCCCGTACACATCATATGGACGGGTGGAAGCGTAACAAAAATTGATTTCATATTTTATTTTTATTTTAAATAAAATATTTATCTAGATTTTTGGTTGTAGGTCTATTTTTATAAAGGGAACTAAATAAAAACGATTAATAAATTTTATTCAAAATATTTTGTTATTATATATATGGAAAAAGTTTACATAAGGGTGAGGCCCTAAACAATCAACTTAATGCATACCTCAAAAATTCACTAGAAGATGTTGTTTTGAAGCTGAAAAACCCTCAATTCGATCATCTCCACCTCAAGATGTATGGACACGAGATAAAATACATCTCAAGTCCTAGAAATAGTGCATCTTGTAATGTATTATCTGGACCGTCAATTTTCAAGTATTCAAGGATCTGCTCGATCTACACTACTTTCGAATCTTTAAATTTTATAATTAAAGACGAAAATAAATTTTCAGAGCATCATAAAGATTTCTGATACTGAAACAACATATTTTCAGCACTATTAACTTATTTTCAGCACAAAAAAGGTGCGCTTTACTTTGATTATATATATATATATATATATATATATATATATATATAGTATATATATATACTAATACATATACGAATAACTAAACAAAACTAACTACTACTATGTTACGTATTACTATTA